>APFE030489138.1:0-44621 GCA_000404065.3 Pinus taeda
TTTGGCTTGAGCAGCAGCATCCGATCTAACACTTGGGTGATAATCAAAGTGCCATTCAGCTTTGCAAAGATCCAGTTTAGCATCAGCGCAGCAAACACATTGAACTACACATGCACTTCATCAGAAAGCTCATTCATGACCATGTTCTTGAAGTGCAACATTGTTCAGCAGATGATCAGTTGCAGACATCTTCACAAAGGCTCTCACAGAGGCGAAGTTCACTAAACTTCGATATATGCTTGGAGTTCAGGAAGTTGTCACTAAGGGGGGATAGGCTCTAGTGCCTCCTTCCTTCTCCTATTGTGTCATATTTGTAAATCCTTCAATCCTATCCCAAGTTGTTCTTAAGGGGATGTTAGGATATTCCGACACATAGGAAATAGTTAAGTTCAACTTGGTCTAGTATAGAGTTAGGTATAGAGTTAGGTAAAGTGTGTTTCTTTACCGTTGTACATTTTGTAACTTACAATCCGACGGTCACGATATGTAGTGATCCGCCGGTTCATTCTCTCCTCGGTATTACCGACACTTGATCCGTGGCTTGACACCCGATTGGTCCATGAATTCTATTTAAAGCGCATGGAGGGTCATTTGTAGGTTAACCGTGCATGAGAGAAGCTTATGTAAATTTTCATTCTTATTAATAAATTGCCTGTAGTAGCCACGTTGGCGCAGGCCGTGGACTGTTTCCCTCTCTGAGGGTTTTAACCACGTCAAAATACTGGTGTATTGATCTGTGATCTGTTTGTGAGCGGTGTCCTTTTGGTATTCTGTCTGAGGAACTTACCCTGTAAATTCCTACACGTGGCCACCTACCGGTCCATCATGCAAGTATCTAAGTACCTTCTCTGTGTCCTATGACTCAAGGCATATTAGCAGGAAAACATTATGGTGCTTTTTGAAAATAACTCCATGAACCAGTTGGTAAGATAGAGATTTCAAATAGATTCCCTTTTATGTTTATTTGATAAGTGCGTAGGTAAGGGTCTATGATCTAGAAATTTTTGTATGTCAACACACCATGGCGCTATAGACACAGATCAAGGAAAATGTTCAACATTATACATTTCTATCTCCTACTCCCAACCTAAAATATCTTGCTTGGGAGAATCTCTTGCTTCTGGTGCTAGCTTAAACAGGCCATGAACTTTTATGGTATGGACTAGTTTGAATTCCAGATCATATTCTTGTAAGTAGGTCATCCAATCAGCCCTATTCTCACCTAGCTCCTGTTGCACGCACATTGTTCTTACTACTGGTTGAGGTACAAATATGATTGTGTGAGATTTTAAAAGATAGGGCCTAGAATAATTAACTACCTTGTATGCCACATATGCTTGTTAGTCAATGGCAGGGTAATTTAATTTTGACCGCTCATAAACTAAATAGGCCACTCATTTCCTTCAATGTCCTTTTGAGTCAATACGCTAGTAATTGACGAATATGATGCGAAGGTATAAAGCAAGAATTTTTTTCCATATTCTATACTGAATAACACATGTGCATCAACAATAGCCTTCTTGACTTGAGCGAAAGCATCCTTTTCCTATTTATCCCATTTGTATGTTACATCTTTCTTAACCATCTCCTGTATAAGCTTAACTATCTGAGTGTAATCATAGAAAATTTTCCTTATGAAATCGATCTTTCATAAGAAAGACTACATAGACTTCTTATTCATTGGAAATGGGATCTGTTTAATGGCCTTGACCCCCTTGGGATCAATTTAAATTCTACTTTTTTCAATGATGTGCCATAAGAGAATCCCTTTGGACACACCAAATATGCTTTTCTTGGGATTAAGAGAAATCCCATACTTTTGACATTGATAAAATATCTATTTCAGATGATGTATGTGATTTGATCATCTCTTGGAAAATATAGTGACATCATCTAAATAAAAAACTAAGCTTTGACCAATAAGGCCACAGAAAGAGATGTCCATCGCTCTTTGGAAAGTATCATCGATGTTGATAAGCCAAAATGGCATTCTCTTGAAGGAAAATGTTCCCCATTAGGTCCTAAAGGTAGTCTTCAAACGGTTGGGTTTTGCTACTAGCACTTGATTATAACCATAAAAACCTTCTAGTAACGAAAACATCTTAGACCTAGATACTATTTGGAGGATCTTTTCCATGGATGGCATTCGGTAATTTCTTTATTCGATGCCCAGCTGAGATTGTGGAAATCTACACATAACCTTATTTCACCAGACTTCTTTCTAACTAGGACCAAGTTCGAAACCCAAGTGGAGAATCTAACCTTAAATATGATTCAGGCATCCAACAACTTTCTCAGTTCCTTATTTATGAGGGGTTCCAGTGTTGGATGGACTTTCCTTAGTTTTTGCTGGAAAGGTTTTTCCCCTTATTTTATTGAAATGATGCGTTGGATAATATGAGTATCATATGTATTTAAATTGTCGTATGTCCATGCAATACATCACAATACTATTTGAATAAGTGGATAAATGCATGTCACTCTTATGGGGTACAACATGTACCGAGGTTTACATACTTCAGATCTTCTTGGGTTCCTAGATTGACTTGTTCAGATGATAACTTTGATCTTTGAGTCATTGTGTTGGTTGGTCCTCTAAATCGGTTTTGAAGGTCATATAGCATCTCCAGGGACACTACACCCTTTGGCATAGTGTTTCCTTTCGTTCCATTAGATGCTTCCTGCAAAGGCCGATTATGCTCATCCTCTTCTATGGTCGTCATTAAAAATACATAAATTAGTGATTTAATCAAGCATATATGGTTTAAATTTAATTTCAATATAAAAACCAGTTTTCAATGGCGACATCCTAGTGGCTACATTTTCTAATGCATATGTTGTAGCATTTCTAAGTCTAGGAACCTAAATAACATTAAAAGATTTAAAATGTTTAATAAAATGCCATACCTCTTGCTGGTAGTTTTTAAGATGCGTTGATACATAGTGGATAGTATCCCATACCTGACGAGTGACCACCTCTGAGTCACTAATTACCTTGAAGGTCTCTACCTTCAAATCGATGGATTTTTTCTGTCCAAGTATGAGTGCTTCATATTCGACATTATTATTAATACACTCGAACTTTAGACAACATGAAAGAATATTCTTCTTATTATACAGGTATGTAAGTATGCAACCAGTTCCAGAGCCATCCTTCATCTTTGAACCATCAAAATATAGAGTCCAAATATTATTAGCTATAAAGATACTTCCTATACTATCATTAGTATTGCTATGTACATATATATTACAGAATTCATTTTCACTAGTTGGAGAACAAGGAAGGAGCTCAAATTGTGTGTCTAGTGGGATAGGTGACGGTTGTGCTTGATAACACTCGAGGTCATTTTCGAGGAAAAAATTTCCAAAAATTAAATCGTAGAAATCAACAGGCTCATTGTGGCCCTCAAGTGGTGTCATGGTGTGTTTCATATATGGATCACTTTCCACTCGAATCTGGTTATTCCTGCCCTTTTATGGAAGCCATAAATGTGACCAGTTTATAGAAAAATATCCTTGCAACTTATTGGACCAGTATCTACTCAGGAGTACACCATAGGCTTCTAGTGTGTCCACAATTACAATATTTATACATTGATGAACTCAATCATCTCGTGATAATCTAATAAGAACATTCTTGAGTTCACCAATAGCTTGGGCAAGAGATCTATCTAACTAAATAATTTATGCATCAGTTTTGTCCCATTTAATGTTTATTTATTTGTAAAAAATAATGGCATTACGTTCATAGATGCACCAAAATCTACTAAAAAATTATGGACATTGTAATTTAAAATTTCGAAAGTTAATAAAAATGGAGGGCAGAGAGTGTTAGCTTCTAACGTTACAACACTAACTATAGATTCAAGGGGACCACATGATTTATAAGACACCTTTTGAGAGGAAGAATATTTATCACTTGGCGAAGGTTGTTAAAAAGCTTGGACAATTAGTTCATGCTGGTCTGTGATCTTTGAGAGCTCATAGATGGAAATATCAGCTTCAATTTTCTCCAAATCTTCAATAAATTTGTTATAATCAATTGTTTTATCTCTAGTAGGAAGTGTTGAAGTGTCTGGAAGAGTGGTTTTATTCGACACTTTCAGAGTGATGGAATTATTCTTTTTTCTAAAGGAGGTGTTCTTGGAATTAGTTGCATTTCCTGACTTACTCTGTGCATTCTGAGCAAGATTGACCAGTGGTGAGATCCTTCGTAGATATTGCTCCTTTAATATTTTTCTTGTCACATCTTGATAAAAAATGGGCCCTTTACTCCTTAAACTACATCAACCATTTTTATTCAAAGGAGGGGCTTCACTTTGTGGTGGTTCTTCAACATTCTTCTTGTCAGCATTATAGATAAATCAAATGCATTCACTGCATGTCCAATGCCCTTGATTTCTTCATCCATTGTAGGTTCCTTTATTTACCATATTTCTTCGGAGGAGGGGCTTCACTTTGTGGTGGTTCTTCAACATTATTCTTGTCATCATTATAGATAAATAAAATTCATTCACTACATGTCCAATGCCCTTTCTTTCTTCAGCCACTATAGGTTCCTCTATTTCTTTTGTATGTTCTATCCACTCATCTACTAGTAAGGAATCTACAATGTGTGCAACTAGAGTGTTCATGTTGTGATTCCACTGTGGGCATGTCTTTTATGAATGATATTCCTGATGGAAGGAACAATACTTATCCATGCCCATATTTTCTACATTCAACACAACATTCAAACTCTGGGAAGACTTGGTGGGCTGATTGTTGATGCTACTATTATTATTATTCTTTCTAAAAGGGAAAGACTTGGGAGGCCTGCTACTAGTAGTATCTCTTGACCTTTTCCTTAGTTCCGAAATTTCATTAGTAAGTGTTTTCACCATCCTGGTCAAGCTTTCAATACCTAGTGAGTCTTTATCTTTAGCCTTTCTTGAAGGAGGTCGAGAATTCCTATTAGTTTCCTTGGAGTCTTTTGATTCATCATCATCAGTGATAACTCCAATATCATGCAAGTCCTTCTCGATGACGATCACATCTACAAAGTTTTGTGCCAATGTTTCCTTTGCAACTCTTTTAACGAATTGAGAGATGTTAGTGGGAAATAAAATTTTGTAATAATCGATAGTAATTGAATCATGTGGTTGCATGCCTAGGGGAAACTTGTTCAATATATGATTGAACTTTTGATTAAAGTCTTTAACTTTATCCTTTTCCCCCATTTTACTGTTTCTGAGCTCTTTTAGTAACATGGCAAGAGTCTTGTCATCAAAAAATTTCTCAAGAAATAACTTCTTAAAATACCTCAAACTATGGACTAAATTGACAAGTAGGATGTGTTACCATGTTGTTTCTCTACCTTCTAATGTATAAGGAAAAATTCTATAAGAAAAATCATCGTATCTTACTTCCAACATCCATTGATGCATGTAGAAATCATGAGTGTGATATTCCACCTTCGTCTTCTTGTCTAAAAACTTTGCTAAAAACATTTCCGAATGTCTAGGAGCCTTATGGAGATTTTCTGGAAGAGTGAGAGGCCCTTGGGCCATCCAATCCAGGTCCTGGTTGACCATGTATTTGTCTTTGTGTTTCTCTTTCTTTCCAGAATTTGAGGTTCCTTCTCCTTCACTCTCTAAACCCTCAAATATGTCATTAGAAAGAACAATGTCATCCTCGTACCCTTCATTAATGGGTGGAAGTTGATATTGCTTCACTATATCTTCTAAGGATTATGTGAAATATTCAAGAGTGGAAAAAGTCAAATATTCAACTATAGAAACTAATATACTGGTACGAGTTGTTTCTTTCTTCTTTGGGAAATGTGGGATATTTTGCGCACCCGGAATTAGACCTATAACCTTTGAAAACCAACAGATTATAGGTCGAAGTGCCTGAATTTATTCATACCTAACCTTGTATATCAACTTCGGGCCAAGCTGAGAAGACCCTCCTACTTCAAGAATAAGAGTTGGAATGGTGCTTGAAATATTGCTACCTTATCCAGAAGATGAATGGTCAGGGTGTGCGAAGTTATCAACCATAAAAAAATTGGCTGGCCTCCTTCTAGCGCTAGAATGTTGACGGTACTAGATACGATAGACATATAGGGGATCTCCCTGATATAAGGTTCCAATTAGACCTCACACCATTTGGTGTAGGAGTCCCATTTGGAATACTACTTGCTTATCGTTTACTTAAAGATATGCCTTGGCTTTAGCTGCCAGCACAAGAGAGAAGTGAAGATGTCCTTTGGAATGAGAAAACAAATGTCCCTTGTGAATATTTAATTGTAGATGTATCAAGGTTCTCTTACTGTAAGGGGGAAAATAAAGTGAGCCTATAAGACAGAAGTAATAGTACCACCCTAATGGAGATGCACATGAATGAGAAAGACCCGTCTCACATCAAGTGAAATAGTTCACATAGATGTGACGATAATTATAAACATTAAAACACACTTCCAATAAGTTAAGCACCAAAGTCACCAAAATATTTCAATTACTCCAATACATGTGAAATAAAAACATGAATCACAAACATTCAAATAATAGTCTTAAAAACATTCACAATCTATGTGTGGAAATGTGCTGGCCTTGAAGGCTTTGAGATTAACAAAAAGTTCCAAGATACATAAATACAATGAACATCACTAGCTACAATAGTGGAGCATTTTTTTAGAGCCACTACTTGCTCCCCAAAAGTACTAACTTTATCTCTCTAATGCCTTGTGGGAGAAGCCAAGGTTAAATGTCCTTTACATGAGAAATGAGGATCCTTTTATAGCTTGTGGCATGAATTTCAACATCCCCATGACTCTTGACTTTCCAACTCCTAATGACCTTTGAACTTCTACAACCTTTGGAATTCCAGAGGACTTTTGGAATTACATATGACATTTGGTATTACATGTCTTTTGGACTTCCATGACTATTTTGTCCATAAATGATCTTGAAATTCCACTTATTTGTCTTTACTATGATTAACTTCCACATCATCATGTGATGAAGACATGACATGTCACTGTTTTGATGACTGGGTCTAATAGTGACAGATGACATGGACTTTCTTTAGTGGTGACATGGCTGCCACTTGTGTCTTCATTCTTCATGCAAATTCTGATCATTGATGCCTTCACCCTCCAAAGGGTCTTTGATCTTGGAGTCTCTAGGGTGCTTTGATCATCAAGCTTTCAATGTGTTCTTTGTTCTTAAAAGCTTCCTTTATCTTTTCTTCTTTCCCAATTTTCCTTCTACGTGCTTTTCATGATGTTCTTGAGATACTTGTGGCTGCAACTTCTCATGACAAGCAACCATCAGCCTCAAAATTGCCTAATCTAACATGTTTTATGAAAATTTTTTGTTCATGTCTTTTTAGTACACTTTGGAAAGAGCAAGGAGATCTTATGGGCACAAGGGCACACTTAAAAATGCTAAAGGGATCAAGGGGGAGGCTTCAGGGCTTCGACATGTGCTCATACGCTCAAGAGGAAGATGAATCAAGGCAGGGAACATGGAGAAAGTCCGAAGGATGAAGGGGAAGGATTTGAGCTTCCCAAGTGTGCCATGTGCTAAAGGGAGATAGGGAGGGCACAAGGCACACTCCTGAAGGTTGAAGGAGGAAGACTTCAGGACTTCAAGGTGTGTTGATGCGCTCAAGAGGCCCAGGAGGGCACATGGCACAAGTCTGAAGGCTGAAGGGTGAAGCTTCGTGCCTTCAGAGTACTCTCATGTGCTTAAAGGGTTAGGAGGGAACATGGTGCACTATGGAAGGCTAAAGGGTTTAGTTTAAGGCGTTTAGGGTGTGCTCATGTGCTTAAGGAGGGCACACTTGTTCGATTCATATGAGTGCACTTAAAGGAATACTTTGTCTCTTGAAGGGCACCATTCAGAACATGGAAGGCGAAAGGGATTGGGGAGTTTTCTTTGTGCTCTTGGAGGGCGCATGGTGAACTTTCGAACAACAAAGGATTCCTGATCAAGGCTTTGTAGTGCGCTCATGTACTCTTGGCCTTAGTGGGTTCGCTTTGAAACCAATTTTTTTTCTAAGAATATAGGGAAAGAGGTGAACATGTTGAGTTTTAGACATAAAAACAAGTGTGAAACATACAAAATCATCAATAAAACTTATACAAGATTTAACAATGATAATTATACATCAAAAAACTACTTTACATGCTTTCCTCAAGCACACCAGGTGAAGTGTGTGCAACTGCAACCAAAAAGCGTTGTTTTACAACAACAAATATATTGTTACCATGTAATACCGCAAAGATGTTCTATTTAATGTGATGACATTTGAGAGCACTCAAGAACACTTGAAACATATAGGATGACATGAAATGACACTTGATGATCAAGGCGATGCTTGACACAACAATAAAGTAGGCTCCAAAATTTGAATGTAGTGAAATTTTTGGAGGGTGTTGTAGCAACAACACAAAATTCTTAGTGTTTAATTGATCAACTTTGGTTGATTTTACAAGAAGGTTTATTTCATTGATCTAAAAGTTTTGATCTTTATAGTATGTAAAATGTCTTGTTTGTGGTTGCATCTCTTCCTTGCAATGTTTGAAAAAAATTGAGGTATCCTCCTGAAATAGTAAACCATATAAGGGGTAAAGTTATAATATCTTTTATGTGGAGTAGTATGTTATTATCTTCTTCAATATTTAACTAATTTCACTTTTTATGGGGTACTTCATGAAACAACATATATCTCAAATTTACATGGTTTTGTAGTTGATATCACTATGAAGATCATCAAGAACATATAACTTGTAAATGTTCCCAAAAGAATTCTTGAACATAGACGACTTGTTACATAAGGATTTGGATGATTACGTGTCATATGTCCTAATTCTCAACTTATATGATTTCAACATTCTCTACCAATAAAAGGGTGACAATTCCTACTTCTACCAACTTTATATCTTCATTCAACTCAGGAATTGCCAAGGATTCTTCCCATTTGACATATATATAATCATCAAACACATTTAGCACTCCAATGACTTTCCACTATTGAGGAAATTTTTCTTTGGGATTGATGATGGTTTACAACATCATGCATCACTATGATTTTATTTTGGATTTTGTCCCTTTTAAATTTTTAAATATTAATCATTATCTTATATGATTCCATTCTTTTGAGCATCCTTTTCTTTTTTTCCTCATCTAGTGCATACTCTCACTCTATTGTAGTTGACTTCCTCATTTTCCTCAACATAATGACTCTTCAATGTGTATCAACTATGGTTACTCCATTTTAGGAATTGTCACAAATTGTCACCCCCCACCACAAAGCCAAAATTAATTTTACTAGTTGAGAAATGTACCACAATTAGCCATTCATTTCTAAATTATTCATAAGCTTCTTGAGCAATTTTTCAACTAGCATTCAAAAAATATTCCCACCTATATTGTTGTTTTTTTATATTAGGTACTATTTAGTCATGTTAGTGGATATTGGGGTTCAACAATGTTCCAAATGCCTTGGCCAATCAAGAATTTGTGTATTGAAGTGGGTACTATGTAGAGGAGCTAGTCATACAATTTTTTAGAAAATCTTATTTTAACATCCTCGAGGGATGCCTTTCTTCTATTGCTTTCTTCTCAAAAAATTCATCTACGATTTTTTTGACACACTAATTTGAGTTTGTTGGACCACTATTAATGAATTTATAGATAATTCATTAATATTAATTAAGATTAATCATGTGCACCACATTTTATAAATTTCTTAATTTCTTTAAGATTGGATATGAGGATTTTTTCATGTGTTTTTGTGAAAATTTTTTCTCCCATCTATGCAACTGTGACATAGTTTCATCTAGGACAATTTTTTGAAATAATTTTAGAATTTTATTTATCACCACTCTCAGGACACTAAAATCTTCATTGCCTTCCTCCCCTAAACCTCTTTCAATACGGTGGGTAACTAGGCAGACAAAGCAAGGATAGCCCCCGAGTAATGAATGATTGCTGGATTGGTTTCTTGTTTCCTTTGAGTCTCAAATCTACATGGGTACATTTGTACTTACTAAATAATCATTCAATAGCATGTCACTTTTACTATGTGGTCATTTTGGCTTATTGGTTGCCCAACTTCCCTAGCTTAGTACTGAATGTGAGAAAGCATGGAATCAATATAAATTCCATCCACTGGTTAAGTGAGAATGGAAAACTCTTTGGGTATCTGCACCACTCATAGGAAATATATAATAATCAATGTATATAATAAATGTTTTATATATAATGATTGTAATATAATTATATAATATATATTAAAATATTATATATTATTATATTATATATATATTATTAAGATTAATATATAATATGTATATAATAGAGTTATATATTTTATATTTATTACGATATATAATCGTATAATACAAATTGTGGAGGGCATATTTATGTATATAGGTTCACAACAGAATGAAGGGCACCATAATCAGGTTCTCAGAGAGGATGAGGGCATTCCATAGGGCGACAAGAGGGTATTCGAGGAGGCCATGAAGGCATTTGAGATAAGGGAATGATAGCATTTGAGTAGGGAAGAGTAGTGGGCACAGGGGGAATTCGAGCATGGCCGAGCAGTAGGAACGAGGGAATTCGAGTAGGGAAAAATTGGACACCTATCTTCAATATGGTGGTAATTTTGAAGCCGGGTTCCTCTATTTGCTATTTTTTTTAAGAATCATCTCACAGACCTTAACCCATGATTGTAAGCTCAACCCCATCTCTCTTATCATTCTCAATCATTTACCTACCTCAAGTCCACCCACCTATTTCTACCTAGTGCATTTATTTGTCTTACCTGCAACGGGGTGAAACCTTACCCATGTTTGTAAGCTTAAAACCCTTTTATTCATGTTACCTTCAGTGTGTTGAACCCTTACCCATGATTTTAAGTTGGCCATTATCTGTCTTATGTGTTTTGTGCCTTCGTCATCGTGGGGGTCAAGTGGTAGGACTTGGTCCCGCTCAGGTGCTCGCTTGCTCTATGATCGCTGTATGGAGCCTCATTATGACATATGCTTCTATTTTCATTGATTCACTAGAGAAGGAGTATTATTGTTGAAAACAAACCCATTAGAAGATTGGTGCATGTTACCCTGTGTATATGCACTTTGAGATATTCTGTTACAGGTAGGGTCTCAGGAACACATGCATATTTATAGATAAATCTCAAAACCTTTATTCATCTTACCTGTAATGGGGTCAACCCTTACCCATGATTGTAAGCTCAAAACCCTTACCAATGACTATAAGTTTGGATGACAGTTTTGTATGGTATTCTTATGTAATTCAGATGACACTTTTGCATGGTATTCTTATATAATTTGGATGGAACTATTGTTCGGTATTCTAAACAGATGGAACAATCCTATGCACAATTGTATTATCCTACTATAATATGTATGGATATGTGATGGAAGTTTTCATATAGCCTTGGCATCGATTATTTATACAGTTCGTATGGTATGGCTTCTTTGAGAATTATGGCTTCTATACAAAATACATATGACCTAAATATAAAGTTTGTTTTGGATTTGTGATGGAAGTTTTCATACAGTCTTGGAATTGATTATTTATACAGTTAGTATGATATGTATTCTCTGAGAATTATGGCTTCTATACCAAATACATATGACCTCAATATAAAGTTTGTTTTGGCTTTGTGATGAATGTTTGCGTTCAGTCTTGGCATCAATTATTTATATAGTTAGTATGTATGTCTTGTCTTAGAATTATGACTTCTATACTAGATGCACATGACCTAAATATAATGTTTGTTTTGGATTTGTGATGGAAATTTGCATATAGTCTTGGCATAGGTTATTTATCCAGTCCATATGGTATGTATTCTTTGTGAATTATGGCTTCTATAATAAATACATATGACCTAAATATATAGTTTTTTTTGGATATGTGATGGAAGTTTTCATACAGTCTTGGCATTGATCCAACCTTCCCACCATCTTGATAAAGAATGAGGACTATCCTTGGCCTTTCCCAAGCTGAGCGCGTAGAGGAATTTCATTGTATATTTAGGTCAAGCCGGGTGGGTGAAGGAAGAGCTAATTGATTCCCTTCATTTGAGTGGCCTTCCGGCACCTCTCCCTTCAGTTGAGCGACTTTATGGCACCTCTCTCTTTAGTTGAGCAACCTTCTGACACCTCTCCCTTTAGTGAAGCCCGTTTATGATGAATGGATTAGTGATTTCTTTTCACAAGAAATGTGTCTATCTCATGGTATGGTTATTAATGATGATATAGCTCCATCCCTACTAGAAAGGTTGTATGGTATGTCTTCTATGAGAAATATGGCTTCTATACCAAATACATATGACCTCAATATAAAGTTTGTTTGGCATGGAATCAAATTACAATATGGATGTATTTAATTTATGATTTGGTTTATGGCATCAAAACCTTGTATTTTTTCAATATCATATTCTTTCTAATATATATATGTTGAGATTTTCTTATCGTCAACCCTAAAGTGAAACACTAAGGAGGATTGGAATCTTAATTCAGACATTCAAATGATAGAAATCTCTTTGACAAGTCTCTTGTATGAATCATATGAAATGATGACAACTCTAAAGGACATTTGTAAAGTGACTCTAAGAAACCCTATATCAGCAATCTTAGGGTTGATAGCTGATGATATTATTGACATATTATAGTGATCATCAAGAAAGTGAGAATGCAGTCTATGTCACTGTCATCATGACAGTGACATAGATAGTCAATACTATGCATGCAGTATGGTATTTAATGCAGTAATCTATATGTACATCAATGACTTAGAACACCTATGTTTCTACATGATGATAATAGAAATACACTTATCCTTATGACAATGACCTCATTGCAACAGGGATCTTGATGTATCAATTTGAAACCAATTCCTATATAATGCATGAAAATCAAAATTAACCATTTATTTATTGACAGAAATATGTGCAATACAAGATGATTGTGGAACAATGTCTGTTAATGTAGAAAAAACTTATAAATCATCAATTTTATTCCTTTTATATTTCTTCATCCATGGCACAATTTCCCCCTTCCTGGTGCTCAAATAATCAATCAACCTCTTTTCACTCACAAGCCCTAGTTTTTCCATTCATGGTGTGTGAGAGGCCTCACTCACCATGGCACAAGTCTCTATATTGAGACTATTCTTGATTATTCATGGGATGGTGTATCAATTCATCTCATGCTTTATCCTAAAAATCATTGAATGTCATAATATTGCTTTGAGGTTCTATTCAAATTTTGGCAATTTATAAGGCTTGCAGCCTTCTACTACTTGCACGACTCTCTAGCTTCAAGTAGCACACTAGGTATAGGTTAATTAGTATAGGTTTAGAAGGTACTTTATTGTCTTAAATCCATATTCAAAAAATCTTGCAAACATTCTATCATAGGTATGGGCTCCTATAGGTTATTCCTATTCTCTATTTTCGTAGTTTGATCAATATTAGAAGTCTCATGCTCATAACAAACACATACACATATATGTCAATGTTTATCCAATATTAACCATTAAAATCTATGCATCGAACATAGATCTCATTCAAATATCATTTTTATCATTACGTGTTTTATTCCTGAGTTAGAATATCACATTTCACTTTTTAGTGATGTTTTCTTTCATGGCTCATTGACATGAATACTAATTTATTCCACATTTTATGGTCTGTTCCATATTAATAATGAATATGTAAACAATATCCAATCTATATAATAGGTGAAAAATATCAAAATAAACTATAATTAATTTCACATAATTTACATGAAACATTAATCGTTATTATAAAAGCAGAGGTGTGACAGACATCCTTATCTATTCCCCATTCTATAACTAATTCTCCTTATATAATATATAAACAATATCCATTAAAAATTACAAGTCAAAAATTTCATACTAAATAACGATCACTTTCACTCCTAATGTCTAAACAAAAAAGTTGTTCAATAATTAATAATAGCTTAGATTAAAGTGATTATTATGCCTTTAAAGCCCTCCATACCAATGAAGGCCCTGAATCCTTTGGGAATTAACCGACCATTTAATAAGAAAGAATTTCCAATCACAGGTCCTTATCAATGCTTATTATTCTTTTAAAATAAATAGTCTTGCTCAAGGCCACTTCTTTGACCCTGAGAAATTAGATGGACCTTTTTCATAATATATATGTTGAGCACTTCTTATGTGGGTCATGTATCATGGAATTAAGTTGTAAGCACATAAGTCAAAATGTAGTGAACAAATATGTGTGATGGACTGTGCAATGATGAAGAGAGAAAGAACACATTAATCATTATTATTAATGTAATACTTTTCTAAACAAAAAAAATAGTATTTTCTCTCTTGATACAAGAGATAAATTGATTCTATTACATCATGACATAAACTTTGACTCAAGAAAAAAAACCTAGAGCACTCAATGGGTGCTTAGACCTAGGAACCAAAAAATTTGAGCATGAAACCCATGCTTTAATAAATAAATTTTCTTTTACAATAATTCTTTTTATTTTGATAAGTACATAAGAGATACATCATGTCATGATCCAAATACAATTATGAAGACCAATAATAGTTACAAATTTCAATAGGAACTTCACATGTTACATACCTTCAATGTCTTCTAGGGAAGATTTATCCTCAACTAAACTGGTCTTTCCTTCTTTTTTACTTCACATTTATTCTTATCTGCAGACTTGCTCTGAAATGATGTGCATTCATGATTTCTATCAAAGGAGGTCGAATGTCTACTTTATATAGCCTTCCAAGGGCTCTTTAAGCCCAATGTGAGGCCAAGTTTAGCTAGCTAGCTGACTTGTTCTTAGGAGAACTATAAACATTTTTTCAAAATACAAAATGATTTTCTTTCTTTGATACAAGTGCCCAAATGGGTCTTTACATAATGACAATGACCTTTTTACACAAGATAATCTTATAGGCATGTAATGGATGCCTAACATATTGACCAAAGACTCAAGAATAAAACCCATGCTTTATAAAATTTTCTTTTTAGAAATTTATTTCTTCTTTTGATCAATATATAATAATTACATCATGACATGATACAAATGAAAATTATGAAGACCAAAACTAGTTAAATTTCCTAACATATAGGAGCATGTTGATTCAATTAAGCCATAGGAGAAACACCAATTATGTTTCCATTTCAAGTTTCTCGCTGAGTTTGGGACAAAGTTTCATTTGATACACGATGAAAAAAGAGAACTATGTTTCATGATATATGTTGCATGATGAGATTGTCCACTCGTCCAAGTGCAATGAAATAAGATCTTCAAGGGCAACGAAAAAACATCTCTTCAAGATGATGACTCTTCTGGCCTTTTGTGCTCACCAAGGCAACTTGAAACACCTCCTGCAATTTCAGACTTGAGGAAACCCTAGAAACCCTAGGGTATTCACACATGTGAACATTAGAATACAAATTACAAAATTTAAGAATCTTGATGTGTCTCTCAATATCTTGAAAGTTTTTAAATATTACCTGAATATTTTCAGCGCAAAGAACTTCCTTGTAACTCACTTGTACTATTATAGGGTTTCGTCAAGACATTTCTCAACATCCCTTATGACACTCGCTAATAGTTTCTCTCATTTGATTGAGTGTTATAATATGTTCAACCAAATAGATATTTATTAGATCTATATTCTTCGAGTGACGTAAGTTCATGTAGGATAGAAGAAATTGACCAAACATCTGCTACGTTGTCTAGTAGGTGAAGATCAAATAGAGGTGAAAATATTAGAAGAAAAATCTGTAGACGTATGGAAAGTTTTCTCAGTAAAATGGGGTCATTTTATTATGATAATGAGGGAATATATGACATCGAGGTGCCCTTTAGGTATAAATATCCAATGAAACAATGGGCACCCAAGGATCTTCTTGAAAAAAAAATTGTTTTTTTTGTCAATGAAAGGATATACCACATTACCCCATTGTCATTACATGGTTTGGGGCTATTTTCCATGGATGGCATAAAGGTAAGTTACGGAGGATTAACTCAATTGATGGAGTATGTTGGACCCTATTACAACTAAAATTATTGGGTATGACTAGTCCAATATACCAAAAGTATGTGAAGATATGGAGTGGCTGCAAATTATATACAACTAAAAGACAATGATGAAAATAAAGGCACAACTACACAAAGTCCTAAATTTTACATTGCAAGCAATTTGTGGTGGGTTATCATCGAATAGTATTCCTATTGTGCACCCATGGCTTCTTGCTGAGGGCCATTCCCACCCACTCCCCCGACCTTTTTCCTCCCCCTCTTGCTCCTTTTCCCTCCCTGGCTTGGCATTTTTGCTACCTTTGGGCGAACATCCTTGATGGCTACGCTAGCTCAAGATGTTTATCTAGACAAAGAAATTGCGGCATTCAACTTCCTAGTTGTTTGTTTCACACAAGTTATAGAGCAAGGCCCTTATCCCTTTGTGGAAAAGGTGGAGGAGATTCCAAATATTGAGATTTGGGCCCTTAAATCTCATTCTCGTGCCCTGTAGCTCGCTAGTCGTTAGAGTCCCAACATCAACCCAGACATTGATGTTTCTTCTTCCATCCCTATCTAAGTGAACCTCCCCTATCTCTCCCTTCATTGTTGGAACAATGCAACCTTCCGTCTAATTAGGAACTCTCTGGGGAAGTATATTGACTTTGTGGAGCCTAAGGATGGTCTCTTTTCTTGTGCAAGGATTTGTGTGGAAGTCAACCTGGAAAAAGGGTTCCCTTCCACTATCAATATCTGTATTGATGGATAGGCACATGTTTAGGAAGTGGACTATGACTAGATTCACTTCAAATGCAAACTCTACCATGAATATGTGCATTTCTTCAAAATCTACCCAAAGAAACAAGAAACATCAAAGAATCACTGAAGAAAAGCGAATGAGAAATGGAAACAAGTTAAATGGAAAAAGGGAAACTCAAAGTAGCACAATATTCCTTGTACAACTACTAAGGCTTCCCCCAAGAATGTGGGTCTGAGCCAAAGCACACCTAACCCTCCCTTGGGGGCCTCTAGTCTGGAGGGTGGAGTCGGTGAGGATGCCAATCGTTATGCAAATGTAGCATCTGCCTAGGATGATGGAGGTCCTTCTCTTTCCCCAAGAGATACTGGTCTTAGCAGTCTTGAGCTAATAATCTCTCTTTGGCCCCAAAAAACCAGAAATAAATCCCCCTAGGCCAAGCAACATCCATTAACTTAGAAGATAACATAGATGAAGAGGAGGACGAAGAAGAGTTCTTATCTTCCAAGGAACTCACATGACCAAAAATACTAGTGATCTCAATCAATGAGAAATTATAAGGTGCAAGGGTTAGAGATGGACAAAAAGGTAAGAAGATCCAGACGGAAAACAAATAAAGAGACATTGTTGGAGAAAATGGAAAAAGACAAAGAGATGGGGCTTCAAAACACTATTCCTTGATAGTTAGTAGACTTGGGGGCCAAAGGAGGAAGGAAAGGAAGCATAGTATGCCCAACGATAGGGATTCCCTCTTCAAAGAGTAAATAATGAATATCATCTCTAGAAATTGTAGGGGTTTGGGTTCTAGAAAAAGAATAATGGAAGAAAAATTACTTATCCAAAAGGAAAGACCAGTAGTCAATCTCCTCTAGGAGACGAAGTTAGGTGATGCAAAAATATCCTCCATTCACTCCAAAATTTGGGGAAAAAGTAGTATGGTAGCGGAAAGCTAAAGAGGCACTTCGAGAAGCCTTTTCATGATGTGGAATCTAGAAAAAATGCAACTAGTAAGCTCTATAAAACCAACCTACTAGATTGTAACTACCTTTAAAATTTTAGATTTGCAACATAATTGTACTATAGTCAATGCATATATTCCTTTTCACGTTCGAGAGAAACAAGAGTGTTGGAGGTCCTTGATAGAGTTTCAAAGCTCTGATTATGGGCGAAATTATATCCTAGGAGGTGATTTCAAAGCCTTTATGGGCCAAAATGAGGAACGATGAGGTTCCATTGTTCGGGATGCCTCATAGGAAAACATGGAGGATTTAATGCTCAATATCAATCTTTTTAACGTCAAACCTTTCAAATTCCTCTATACATGGAATAATAAGCATTCTGGTCTAGGCCGTATAGCTACTAGGCTGGACCATTTCCTTGCTTCTGATAGTCTCCTTGCTTTGAATCTGTGTCTGAAATATTTTATCCTTCCTTGGTGCAGCTTGGACCATCACCTTATTCGACCCATCCTCTCGGCCCCCCATAATCTTGGGCCTATCCCTTTTAGGCTCTTCCCCCTATGGCTAGAAACTTTGTGTTTCTCTAATCTGGTCTCTCTTTCTTGGTCGGTTTGTGTGGAGGGTAGCCCAATCTCTATATGGGAATCCAAAATCAAATGACTAAAAGGTGATATTAGGAGTTGGTTCAAGGATAATAAAAATGAAATAAAATATGTAATAAAGGATACAAAACAACATCTAGCATCCATTCAAGGGAAAAACGAGGCTTCCCATTTCACTTAGATTGAATTTCAAATTGAAGCTGAAACATTCAAGGCTCTCCATGCCCTCCTCATATGAGAAGAAGAATATTGGAGGTTAAAATATAGAAGCACTTGGCTTTCTGCTGGGGATAGGAACACAAAGTTTTTCCATAAGCATGCAAAGTTTAGGGAAAGAAAAAACAACATATCCCAAATCCAGAATGGGGGTCAAACAATCACTGATTTCAAGGACATTAAGGAAGTTGTTTTGGAACATTTCTATAATCTTTCTTATGAAGACTTTTAGGTTTATCAAGAAAGTGAGGAGTTCCTCTTGAATAAAGTCCCCACCCTCGTTACTGTGTAAATGAATAATTCCTTGACCACCCCTCCGACAACTAAAGAGATTAGTATGATTGTGTCTCCTTTCTTGCTAACAAATCCCCTAGTCCAGATGATTTCTCAGCTAGCTTCTATCAACACTTCTAGGATTTCATTAAGTAAATACTTGTGTTGTATGATTGGATATTCCTTCAAGATATTCATAATGGGGGTAGGAATCATCACGTCCTTCTTAGCCTTAATCCCAAAGGAGTCTAACCCCTCCTCCTTTTCTAGATTCCACCCTATTTCTCTTTGTAATGTCTCTTAAAAGGTGATTTCAAATTTGATTGCCTATAGACTCAAAAAATTCTTACCTCATTTGATCTTGGTCAACCAAGGGGTGTTTGTGCTAGGTAGGAAATTTTTTGACAACATTATTCTTCTTCAGGAACCTATAGATTCAAGTTGGAAAAGAGGGGATCAAGGTATGCTAATTAAATTGGATATGGAAAAATCCTTTGATAGGGTCAGGCATAGCTTCTTGTTGACGGTTCTAAAGAAACAAAGGTTTGATGGAACATTTACAAAGTGGTTTTCTCTTTGGATCTCTTCTCCTTAGATAGCTCCGTTGGTTATGACTGAGTGGTAGGTTTTTTCAAAGCTTCTAGGGGCCAAAGGCATGGCTTCCCCCTCTCCCCATTTCTCTACATAATAATGGTGGATTCCCTGAGTAGAAGACTAGAACATGATCGTGAAACCCACGTACTACCAGGCATCATATTTAAAGAGGGGATTAGAAGTATCAACCACGGGCAGTTTGTGTATGACACTATTCTATTAGGTGATGCCTGTATGGTGATTTCCAAATGAATTAAAGTAAATTTGGACAAGTTTATCCGTTCCTCTAGAGTAGCCACAAATGACAACAAAAGTCATATCTACACTTGGAACATCTCTCTTAAAAAGGATAAAAATATTGAAGAAATTTTGGGATTCAGTATTGTTTGGGATTGGAAGGAATTCAATTACGTAGGAATTCTAATATTCTTAAGTTGAGCGACTGCCTATGCATGGTAGTGAGTCCTTGAGAAAATCAAAACCAAAATTTTGAATTGGGGAGGAATCTGGTTAAATAATGCGGGCATGACTATATTAGTGAAATCGGTGTTATCAACCTTTCCTCTGTACCAATTCTCATCTCTTCAGGAACCTAAGTATGTTTTTCACCAACTTGGCATATATATCAAGAAATTTCTATGGGAAGGAGGGAAGAAGGATAATAAAAATATCCACTTGGTAAGCTGGAAGACTATCAAAGCACTTAAACAACATTGGGGGCTTCATATTTGTGACCTCTCCCTAACTAATCTAGCCATGGGGGAAAAGCTATTTTGGATTTTAAAGACGAAGCCCAACCATTGGTGGGCGTAGGTAATGAGATAAAAATACATCCATTAGGACAACAACAGGGAAGAACACATTGAAACAACATAATGTTCTCCTATCTAGAAACTTCTCCAGTCATCTTCGACTCTCATTTTGAGTAATCTATGCAAAATTCCAGGGAGAGGTTGTTCAGTTAACATATAGTCAGAATCAATCCTAGGCCACCCTCCCTTGGGCCTAGATCCCTCTGTCTCCCCTCTTAGGGAGCATTTTCTATAGAACAAGGTCATCCACCTAGACCAAATATCCAATTGGAACAGGCTGGGCCTTTGGGCTGGTTGGAAATTTGATAATATCCCATCACATTTGAACCCTATTCAGGATGCTCTAAATAAGAAATTAATTGGATGAGCCCCCCTTGCACAATTAATGGAGGATAGGTGGGTGTGGAAGAGCTCCTCATACTCAGTTAAGGAAGGCTACTCCCATATGCTTTTCAATGACCAAATTCCCCCAAAGTCCTAAAAATGGAGCAAAATATGGAAGACAAATGCAATTTTGAAAATAAACTTCTTCTGTTGGCTGTTCTCCCATAAAAGAATTCTCACTACTGAGAATATCCAGAAACAAGGTTTTATTGGCCCCTCCCATTGCCCCCTTTGTGAGAACTTAGAGGAAAACATCCCTCGTCTCTTCCTCTGGTATCCATTTTTCAGATAGGCTTGGTTTGTGGCCCTTACACACTTTTCCTCAGAGCCGTTTGGCCATTTGATCTCCTCCCCTTCTTTGCCTTTTGGCACAAATTTTACGCGGGCTCCATTTAGGCCAAAATATCATTTAAATATCTCTAGATTTCCCAAAGTATGTTTTATGGCACGTTTGGTTATCTCGAAACAAGGTGATCTTTTTTTCTTCTTGCCCTCCTGTTAGGTCCATCGTGTTAAGTTTTTCAACTACGGTAAAATTCCACCTTGGATAGCTCAAATGAACAATATAATTATTGCATTATATTCCTCTTCTTGAGAGGACAAAAATCAACCTAAAGATCACCCAATTTCGTCATGCAGAAGTTGAGTTATGAATTGCTTTATTCATACATGTATTATGGAATGGGTTGACCCTAACCACATGGGTAACTGCTTAACCCCAAGTAGACCCTCATGAAAAATTATAAATAGAAGATAACTCAAGCACATTTAGACACATTCAATCAAGCTATCTTCTCTTCTTTCATTTTCTTGGTTCACACAGGTCTGTCAGAGGAAGGTTTGCATAAGGGTCCGCAATCTCAAGGTCAAAGCTCCCACTGATCTATGGATTTATAGCCCTAGACTATAGCACATAATTGGGAATTTTAGTCCTTGGATGCTGGAACACAAGCCTATGATAGTTTCCAAAGACCCATAGACACTATCATAGAATATTATGAGACTGGCCAGGGTTCCAAAGGCAGATCTGGAAGTGTTGGTCCACGGATGCTCACACAAAGTGGTCCTGAGAGCATCCATAAGGTCCTGGATGCATGCACAATAACTATAAGAGAGCGTCCAAGGGTTTTTGAGAAAATGTGGTGATTTTGTCTCCAGACACATGAACAGAATGATCTGGGAGCATCCAAGTTTCCATAAACACTGGCATACAGTCCACAGAGAGTGTCCAGGTCTACTATAGATGCTCACACAACTCCTCCTGCTTGCATCCAAGACTCAAAGATGATATTTCAGTATTCTGAAGTTTCCGCTCAGTGTTCAACAGTGTTTGGCACAATGACAGTAGTATCGAATAGTCATCTACAATTATTGACAACATATTACAGTCATCAGAATCAAGGTTTTGTTTTCAGGCATGATTAGATATGTTTCATGGATATCATAGTTGTTTTGTTTCATAGATAAAGTTATGGAACATTGTACTTTGTTTTGCTAAATAATTTGATTACAATATAAGAAGAAGAATATTTGCAAGGGTTTTCCATAGTGCATTTTTCCCTGGTCTCGGACCAATCCTGGTGTCTCTATGTGTGTGCATGCATTTTTCTACTGTTTGTTTTATGTTCCACTGCATTGATGATGATGATGATGTTTGTTCTTTCTATATAATTGCATATGCTGATGTTTAATGGTGTAGATATGGATAATTTAATGATGATATGGGGTGAAATTAATGTATTAATGATTAAATGAAATTATCAAATCAAATAATAATGTATCTCTATGAAAATTTAACACACCGCCCTTGAAGCTCTTTCATCTCGTTTCGAATTCGATTGGCCTACTGTGGATCCTTCCCTATACCTTGTAGAATCAACTTGGATTTATCCTTGGGCTTGGCCTTGTTCCTCCCCTTCTCTAATGAAAATATCTCCCCTTTACCCTCCCTAGATCCTCTATCTGTCCTGCGATGAGCTCAATAAATGGAAGCAAAAATCTAACTCATGGATTCTCCAATTTGATGGTGCCTCAAAAAGAAGTCTCGGGGTGGTAGGACAGGGAGGGATTCTCATTAATCTCGAAGGAATAATTGTTGATATTTATGTTTGGGGCTTGGGAATGAATACCAACAACCAAGCAAAAACTTATGGATTATATCTTGGACTCATTTTAGCTCATCAGAAGGGAATTAAGGAAATCAAAATTATGGGTGACTGATTCTTTGTCAGAAAGCACATGACTGATTTTAGTATTCATCCAAGAATAGAAAGCTCAATCAAATTCTAAAAATATCCCTTGGCATGCTCCCTCCCTTTGAGAAATTTCAATTTTTTCACATTCTTAGAGGCCTAAATAAGAAAACAGATACACAAGTCAATAAGGCATGCCAAATGAAAGAAGGTCATAACATGGTCAATGAAATTGAAGATTTTTTACTCATCCCCTAAGTTTATGAATGAATGTCTCAAATACTATGTTAAAATCCCACACCTCCTCTCTAAGCGTGGTAGAAATGGATTATATAATTTCTAAATACTCACCCTCCCTCCCCTTGGGCATGTTCACTCTCCCTCCCTGTCAGATCTTCACCTACCCCCACCGCCTCCACATCATCTCCCCCGTCACCCCCCCCCGTCACCCCCCTCCTAGCCTCCCCCACACCTTCCCTCCCTGTCTCCTCTTCATCTTTCCTCCTCGTCTCCATCTCACCCTCCCTCCATTTGTAATCAAGCATAGGCTAGGTAGAGGGGATGACCTGCCAGAAATTCATGCATATAATTTGTATAAGGGGTCATCTATGAGACAATCTGAAGTGATGATAACATACATGGTAAATTTTCATTTGTCAGGTAATTTTGAGATGGTGATGACAAACCAATGCTAGTCCATTCAAGGTTATAATCATTGATGGACAATTTAGGGAGGACAATTTGTCCCATCATGGAAATTACACACGTGTTCTTAAATTGTCATCATAATCACAAACTGTTGTGAGTTGACAACTAATATATGTTAGAATTTTGTTAGACTAATATAGATTAGAAAATGCAACCAATATATAAATTAGTTACAATAAATATAGTAGAAAATATAGCAGCCATTCCAACATTGTCAACTAGTACACAAGGTAAAGAAAACTCTAATGTTATTTTTAGTAATGAATAATAACAAACAAGATCCGCCTCTCTTGTGGAAACCTCGATAACGTCATGATTTCATGACCAATCCATCAAAAATAAATAAAAGTAAAAAGTAAAATAAATGATTCTACTAGTTATATCATTAGAAACATGACATACCATATTATGGCAACATATTTTTGTTGATAATTTTTTTGAGATGAATTATTTTGTGTCTAACTGAATGAATGTTATATGTTAATGAATAATTTCTATATGTTTGTTTATGTACATGACATTGTTTCATATTATGTAAACATATTTTGTATGATACATTTTATTGAGATCAATGCCTTTCTTTCAACTATTTCCTATATAGTAGTTAGATTGGGTAATGGGAAATTAGAGTGAGATGTGGGGGGGGGGGGGGGGTTGGTGGGGGGCATGAGAGCTTCCAGCATCACATGGTTTTCCTTTTTTAGTAGAGAATAAATTAAGATCTAGATAATCTTGGATAAAAACACCCTCAATCCAATAGAGCAACAACAAAATCAATGTTGACTTCCCTTCTACTTTGTTGAGTGGACGAAGGTTTGCTCCAAGATTAAACTACTCTAACAATTTATTCTTGAAACAAAGAGGATCTCATTCAGGTATCCATGCATGAAAGTCCTTTTAATTATTATTTATTCATGCAATTAAAAACAAAATTGGTCAAATTTAATCTAAGGTTGCCTCATTGGTCTTAAATATGTGTATGACAATTAGTTTCAATTCAGATGTTGAACTATAACAACTATTTGAAGCAAATAGCTCAAAATGGTAATGGTTTAGGTGAGACAACAAAATTTGTTTGATATTTTTTTTCTATGGCTTGGCCAAGTGGGAGTTACATAAAGGTCTATAAGAAATAACAAACTTTTCCATGCAAAAAATTCATGTAGTATTTGTCTTTATTTGACCATTGTGTTTGTATTTGAGCGAAAGACCATAAATGATCATTTTTCATGCAGGGTAGTAGGAGAAACTCTTACCTTATTAATTGGACATAAGGCGTTGGTATGATTTTTCTTCTATTTAATAATTATTTATTTCATATAACTTCTCCTCCTTCCTTTATTTTGCATATTGTTTCATTCGCATATTTGGATTTGAAAGATCAACTAGGGTTAGAGTCATATATGCGAAAAAAAATCATCGAAGTACTACTCAACTTTAGCCCACGAAGCACTTGGCTACCAAGTGTGTGATTTAGTTTTGTGTTGCATTTGATTTCAAGAAATTTTTCTTTCTACATTGCAAATCATCTAAGACCATAGATGTTGAGAAAAACTAGGGCAAACACAATTAGGGTTTGTTTTATAATGTTTTCTCTTGTTATATTGACAATTCTTGCAATATAATGTTAGTTCATCATAATAATTATTATTTTGTGTTCATCGTCAAGTCAATTCCAATAAATAAGAACACAATGCAAACAAGAACACCAAAAATAAGCTCCAAGCTAGGGAAAAACCCCTCCACAGGGGGAATCCAAAAAACTTCTCTTCTTATAGAAATTCAAGGAAGACTTCCAATATCGTTGATCAAGAAAATTGACCAAGTGATAGGCCAACCACCCAAACAACAATGCTTCTCTCTATAACTCAGTCTGTTTCTCTTCTCTAGCTTTAAATCTGAACAAAGATAACTTTTTTCGCATACGTGAGAGCTTGCCAAACAAATAATTAATGCACAAGCCAAAAAAATATACTTTCTTTATTTCATCACTATCCTTCACCTCTTTCTCACTTTGAATTTGCCTCAAACTTCGTGAAGAGTCCAAAGTACTTGTGTGACTCATATGAGGTCCAACGCCTCTCCTTTGTTGAGAAATCTAGGGCATTATTTGAGTTAGATTCTTCAATTTGATTTCTCTTAACTTGACATTTACTTGTGAAATTATATGTTGATTATGTTAGTGTTACTTTCATCAAATAAATTCCAACATGAATATCACAAAGACAAGAATACAACATGTAGGTGAATAGCCAGGGAAAAACCCCTATGAAGGGGAAAACCCAATGCACTCTTTCTTTTGTAGATTAAATAAGGTTGAAACACAATTGACCCTTTGAATAAAGAAATAGACTTACTCCAACCACCAAACCAGTTATTCCTACAATTGCCTCTGTAATCATGGTTCTTCACTCCTATTTCAACTTCAAAATTTTGATGCTCCTTTTGCAATAGTTTCGACCCTCCTACTTTAGAAATCTCAGCCTTGTCTTAACCCTTTTTGTAATCATCTCTACAACAAGGAACTTCACCCTCACTGTAATTGTTTGTGCAATTCACATTTTCAGCTTGCTCCCTATAATAGTCTTCTCAGATTCTTGAATTCCTCTCCATTTCTCAATCTTGTAATAGTTTCTCTTACTTCTTGAATGAATGCTTCACTTCTCTCCTTCAAATGGTGAAATAATAGGCTATTTATACTTATTGGTCACTGTGCATTTTATCCAACATGAACAATTTGGACTTGAAGCTGACTTGTAGGATTATAATGAAGGCCACATTGATTATCTTTTGTTTGGAAGCTAACTTTGAAGGATGAATAGGAATCCTTTTGGGAGAAGGAACTGATTTGGTGGAGGATATATTTAGACACAATTTTTTTTTCCTTTCTTTACCCTAAGGAGCCCAGGAAGGGTCTCTTACAAAAATGAATTTTAATTTGACTCAACAAAAATCTTAGAAGCCTGCAATGGAGGCTTGAATTATTTACCATTGACCCAAGCATGGTACACATGCTTTAATAATTCAATAAAAATAATTTCCTTTTCTTTCTTATGACTTAAATAAAATTATTAAGACAGGCACCAGTTACATTCTTCAACATTCCCCCTTAACTGGGGAGGTATTCATAATTTTTACGTATAGGTATAAGGATTAACTCTAAATGAAATGATATACAAAGATAAAAATTCATACAACATCACAACTCTTTCAAATTAGATACTTGACCAAGGTATCTCGCTGGGTGGGACTAAGGTGTGTTCCAAGCTTCAACCACTATAGGTACCATCAAACTTCGACTCTAACACCAACCCAAGGATATAATTGTGTACCCAAGGTCAGAGCTCTATTAAAATTCCACCCTCCCTACTTCAGGATCTAGACATCAACACATGGGCTGACTAGATGTCCTCCCAAGCATCAGGGACTCAACCCCAGATGCTTACATGTCTCCCTCTAAACTAGATATATATCCATTAGTCAAGCATGCTTCCACAAATATGTATTTTTATCATGGAAAGATCCTGTGCAAACAAAAACCCAATTAGCAATAACCTTTCAATACATATATACATTAAAACGAACCTTAGGGGTCTTCAATTATCGTGATGTTGCTCATATATCTTTTTACAATTTTCAAAAAAACATTCAAATCTTATTAAACTTTATTATCAACATATTATGAACTCATGGAGGGTATCCAAGCTCCTTAACTTAGCAATATACTTTATTAGGTTCTTTTCATCATGCCCATCATTAAGTCATTTTCAATATAGGTGAACATCTTCAACATTTTGAAGATTGTGTACCTACAAAACTAGTAACCAAATACAAATTTATAGAAGTATGAGATCAATACAGGGTTACCATCTCAACATTAAGAGAGTATCAATCATAAGTATTCAAACTTTCATAGCTTAAACTTGAATAATCCTTCATATCCAGCCACAGATCTTCTGCTAGGGTTTTTGACATAATCCTTAGAATTGAAAGTCAGTGAAAGAAATTCTTTAAGTCACAGAAAATAGACTCAACACCCAAAAAATCAAATATTGTACATCTAAGGTTTCAACAATATGCTTTTTATAATTTCATGATAGAGTTTACTAGGTCTTGTTACAAACCCTAGAAGTAGTAAGTTTACATCTAGGGTTTCATTCATACTAATCTCCTACATGGATACAAACATTAAAACTTATCAATTTTGACTAGGGTTTTAATAATTCACCAAACCGTAAAGGTTTAGGGATTTATGAAAACCCTAAAATATTAGGGTTTTACCAAAGTATTACCAAAAATCCTAAATATTGTAAGACTTACAAACCTTAAATAGCCCAAGGTTTCAATATTATCAACAATATATTCTAAGCATCAACGACTTAGATTTTTATAATGAACCCTAAAAATTAGGGTTTCCACAAAAATGAACAAATGACAAGAGATATGACAAAGGTTGATTCAATCTAGTGATTGATATTCCTAACAAGAACCTTTTATGATTCAAAATTCTAAACATAAAATAGTTAGTACTACAAGGTAAATTTTAAAATAATTTTAATAAATAAGTTTTTGAAAATATATATACCTGGATTTGCTCCTTTTACTAAACTTGTAGGGTTCTTCCTTGGAATTCTCTCTATCATGAATCACAATTTATACTTGCAATAGTTAATGACAACTATAACAAAGCAAACTATACGATAGCAAAAACTATTAAGTTAATCTAGGGTTTCCAAGGAAATTAAAGTTTCCAATTACAAACTTTGGAAATCAAAATATCTTCTACAAAACTTATGGATAGGGTTATTCATGAGTTACCTAGGGTTTTACACTATTGGATAGAAACTACCAATCTTAATTTTGTTAAATCCTAAGATGACTCAAATCTTGACCATACATAACTTATAAATACATAAATTTGCATTTGTTTGTTTCATTGAGCTTGTTTCCCTTTGCAAATTGAAGACAAGTTGTTGGATAACAAAAGCATAAAATATAGAGGAAATACTTACCTAATATAGATGAGGTCTTGGTGTGAAGGATGCTAGATACAATTCCTCATAACATTTTCATGATCTATATCGCTTGATTGTAAACTTTGATCCTTCTAATTGTTTGTTCCATTGTGATTTCTACTTATTTATATAAATACACATCTTATTCACCAATAATTAGAATTGGACTTCATGAAGGTGATTGTAAGAGGTATTCTTTGTTAGCATATATTTACTGCTATAGAAATTGAAGTTTCCCATCACTGAACATAAAATAAAAAGGCAATACTTACCTAATATAGATGAGGTCTTGGTGTGAAGGATGCCAGATAGAATTCCTCATAACATTTTCGTGATCTACATTGCTTGATTATAAACTTTGATCCTTCTAATTGTTTGTTCCATGGTGATTTATGCTTATTTATATAAATACACATGTCTTATTCACTAATAATTAGAATTGGACTTCATGAAGGTGATTGTAAGAGGTATTCTTTGTCAGCATATATTTACTGCTATAGAAATTGAAGTTTCCCATCACCGAACAAAGGAGATAGTTCCTTCTTAGAGACTGTATCTTTTTATTTTATGATCATGGAGATTACTATTAAGCCTCCTCCTGAATGTCATGATAAAAGAAATGTATTCAAGGGGTATAGTGACTTTTATTAATGTCATGCCATGAATTCTAATTGTAGACATCCTTCCTATTTGGTTATGTGGTGCACATGTCTTAAGATATTGATCTCTTTAATCAATTTTTTTTTGTAAAGATATTCAAGAGAGACACTTGTATCTTTTCTTGGCTCACTAACTTGTATAGGTTTGAGCTGTGTATACATATATACCAATCTTGACATTGCAACTTTGCATAGAACTTATACTACAAATTTTATCTTCTAAGGTGACTATAGCTAGATGATAGGCCTAGTGAGCCTTCACTCCCGGTCTCCTTTATGCTTAGAAATAATGTGGGAAATCTCGCTTACTATGATTGAATACTTTTAATATACTTATAATTAGAAGGAAGTCTTATGATGATTGATGTCACTTCTTATAGTCTTCAAAATAGTACTTTGTATATATATGCCTAGAACAAAGGGTCGTTACCACCAAATTTGATATCAATGAAATAATTGCTCCAAGATGATGATGTGAAGAAGACTGATAGATCAATTTGGAAGTCTTGACCTTGAGTTTTGTTTATGCACATAATGGGTTTCGGTCTTCGTGAAACAACACAAAACTTGAATTTCTAAAACAACACATAATTCAAATATTTTGGTGTGATTTCAGAGCATGTCAAGTGTGCTTAGAACTTTGATCTATAGCCGAGGAATTTTGGACTTGAGAGAGCTAATTTTCCATCTATTCATATTATTCTAATGGATATTAGACTAGGACCTTCACTCTTCTGCCTTAAGTTACCAAATTATCCTTTGAGTCCTCTACAACATAAAATATATTTGTTATTGGTGCTAGTGTATGTACCTAGGATAATTGAGCCTTTAGCCTCCCAAATTTAGTCTAGAGTAGTCATTTTCCTTGACATGAAATGATGCTAAAATAATCTTCTTTATTCCCTCTTTCCTCTATTCAAAGCCCTGACTCTCATACCATGTAGAGAAAACTAGGGCATTATGTGATTTATATTCTTCAATTTGATTTCTCTTATCTTGACATTTACTTGTGAAATTATTAGTGTTCCTTTCATCAAATAAATTCCAACATGTGGATCACAAAGACAAGAACACAAGATGTAGGTGCACAATATGTAGTCTTTCTTTTGACTCAAATACAATTATGAAGATCGAGACTAGTTTCATTCTTTAACATCCTTTATATAGCATTTTGGTGAGGTTCAAGTGCCTCTTGTGGGGCCAAATTAATGGGTTGGATGACCACACTCAAATAAAACTCATTTTTCCCTTAAGAACACTAAGTTATGTGGGACCAACAAAAAACTAGAATAAAACCAACAATATAATATGTTTTAGTAGATGGTTTTCCTCACCTACTATACTTTTCATGCTTTGACAAGGGAGTTTAGTTTTGAATTACTCAACCTCCTTCTAGAGCTAACTAACATAGTGACTCAAACTTCACCATGCTTTAATATAATTTCAATAGTATTTCTATATAATGCTATTTCCCCATCCAAAAAAAAACCATGGAGATCTCATCTATATGTAAAATATATAAGTCTAGCAATCTAACCCCTCACAAGAAAATTATATTTTCTAATTTCCTAAAATTAGTCATTATTAACAATATTTGTGGGATCCTTTCTTTTTTTCAATGTAATTTTTTAACAAAGGATTAATTAGAATCCCTATGTGTCACCTTTTGGATATTTCCAAATTTTACCAAATTAAATAATAATATATTAATTTTCACTTGAAAAGTGGGTAATTGTTAAGTGATTTAATATCAACAATTCCACTTACATTTGTACTAGTTTAAGTAGAATTTGGAGGGATTAGCATTGGAAGTAACAATTTTGACACCACTAATGCATGTCCTATATCATAAATATGAAATAAGGACTCCATCCACTTACTCCCATTATTCAGGTATTCAACTCACATATTTTACAAAGTGGGACTATTTCACTTGCTGTCCCATTACATTAATTGTCAACATTGTCATTGCCAATGTCACAATCAAATGTGTTAAGTCAAAGCAAGCAACTCATAATAGTACTTGTCATGGTAATGCATCAATGTTAAGTCTATCAATTCATATTTGCATAGCTCAATATTATATATTACAACATAGTCCAAAGGTGTTGTTGCATCATGCACTATGGTTGTCACATTAACACAAGACCATGTCAATGTACCACTATCTAAGACAATGTCATTTGTGCATATCTATACTCAGAAACTACTTTTACAACTCATAAGTTCACTATGTTAAGTTAGCAATTATCTTCAGGTCATTGTTTCTATGTCAACTCTAATATATCAAGGTCATTCTACAATAAGTCAAATTATCAAGTCAATACTAATGTATCACTGTCATAAAGTGTCAATTTCAAATATCTTATCATATCATGCTCACTATGTCAACAAAGGTGTCATTTGTAACCTTGTTATATTACAATAATGAGCGTACTAGTAGAAGACAAAACTAAGGTCTTAACAAGTTGTAGGATATAGTAGGTTCACTTAGATTAGAATACTAGTCAATAGACTACTTCAATAATTAAGAGTCAAGGTTATGTAATTTTTTTATTAATATGTCAAGTCCTATGAGTCAAACTAACATGTCATGTCACTGTTTTCACTAGGACAATACATCACTTGTTAAGTTTGTATACATCACATAAAAAAAATAATGTTCAAAGTCAATGGTTGGGTTATTGTATTTGGTTCTTGAAGTTATTCAACTTATACAAAATGATATTGAGGCATGAATTATTGTCATATATTGACAACTGTTGGTGAAGATTATATTTTTTTTCAATGAACAAAAAAATATAGTTATTCTATTCTATTTGTTTGTATGTATTTTATAATTCTGATATGTTTTCTTTATTTTGGAAAACTTACATGCATGGCACAGTAAAATGTTGGCTTGTACTATGGCACAAGCCTATCCACTATGCTATAGGAACATATACAGAAATCCCGACATTAGGTTCAATACACTCATTAGGATGATGGCTAGTGTTACATCTCTAGTTTTTATTGAATTTTACATTTGCAGGAGAGAGATAAACACGATCATGCACCCATGAGCCATATATCAAAGACCTAATCTAAAGTGGAAACCCATAGTGTGAAAAACAACACAAATATACATTCACTACCCTTTGCCAATTTAGTGAACACTAGTCACTTAAGGCTCTTTACAATGGAGACAATATTCCAGTTAAATATGACTCCTTCACATGAATATCATGTGCCACCATAAACCACTTACAATAAATTGAACATTGATTGAACTAGGGTTAACCTAAGAATCCCACCTTTAAGTTTATCTAAGAATTCAAGATTGTTTTAATAGCCCCCCAGATGGTGGCTTGGAATATGTGGTGTGGGTGGTTAGAGAACCTCTTTGGATGGACATACATCAGACCTAGTATATGCCTTTGAAAACACTTGCTTCTTGCTTAATGAACGCTTAGTTGGTTGGTACAACACTTACCCTATGAACAACCCATTACTCTTCGCCCAGGAATCAAAGTAGCAAAAATTATAAATATATTTTGAGAAAGAAGACTTCCGCCGAATATTCGACAACAAAGGTTGGATGTCAAATATTCAATGCCTATTAGTAAACAAACTCGTCGGATAATCAATGTGACAATCAACAGATGGAAGCATTGGTAATCTGAAACTCCCATCAAATAAAACTCCCACCCATCAAATATCTGACATGTCACCCTCGACCTACGTGCCACAAACCGACAACAACACATTTCATATTCAAAACTCCCATTGAACTAATTCAACTTGGCATCGGTTATCCAATGCATATACATAATATGGGATGCTCAAGAATGATGGAAGGGAGTGTTGGAGCAATATCACTCTTGTCACATAAATTACCTATACTGTCGATTACCCGACGCCGAAACGTCATTTTTTCCCATTGGAAAAAAATAATAATGTGTTGAATATCTAATGGAAAACTATCATGAGACCTATTGGATATTTGATGTTTGGTGCATCGGATATCCGATTCTTTATATCATTGCAAAACCGAATTCAAAACGTCAGTTTTTTAATGAGAATTTCAACCTTTTTTTGTGTCATATAATTGGTATCTATAGCATCAAATATTTGACGATTGCTAGACTTTTGACTATTTTTCAGAATTCTAGCGACCATTTGATGAGTACCAATGTGTCGAATAACTGACGCTAATAAGTCGCATATCCGACTAATAACTGTAAAATTTCGACCCCATTTGCACTAGTGACCCCAAGACAAACCATCTAAGATACAAATAAATAATGGTAATGGAAAGATGAAGAAAGACATAGGAAAGTGGTGCAAGTTCCTCAAGAGATCCTATCATAGCATTGATGATTTTTTCACAAGGAAGTCATTGATGGTCAATCTAAACACCTCAGGGTCAAACATAGCTTTCATCTCTGAACCAAACCTTGTCAAGGTGAAACATAACATTGATGTGAAACCCAGTGCAAATTTTTCCACCATTAAGGTCCAAAAAAATGAGCCTAAAGATGTGGAGGAAGGTGAGTGCCTCTTTCACTCACAAATGTGGGTGAAGGGTGCTCCATTGCATTTCATTGTCAATAGCAGGAGTCAAAATAACCTCATCTTAGCAGAGGTCATTAAGTAGTTGGGCCTACTAAAAACAACAAATCACCAACCATACACCATTAGGTGGCTCCACTGAGGGAGAGATCTCTACGTTAGCCAACATTACCACCCGTCCTATGGCATCAAGCCCTTCAAGGATGAGGTATTTTGTTATATTGCTCCCCTTGAAGTTTGTGATGTTATTTTAGGCCAACCATACTTGTGGAAGTTCCATGTTGTCTATGAGTCTAGGAATCTAAGTGTTATTATTACTTTGGGTAGACAATTATACATGATATTGGAAGTAGCCCCACATACTATCATTTCTTTGATATTTGCTAAGAAATGCAGTAAGGCCATCTCCTAGACTAGGAATTGTTTCTACATCTTGATTCACTCTCAAAGTAATGAGAAGATTGTGGCTACATCCATGGCATAGAAACAAGGCTCCTCCATGTAGCAAAGGAAAGTGGACAAGGTCATGGAAGAATACAAAGACATCTTGTCCTCACCCACTAGGGTACCTCTGCATTGTCAGGTCAATCATTTAATCAATCTCACCCCCAACAGACCTCTACCCAATGGGAAAATCTACCACTACTCTCTTATGGAAAATGAGGAAATCAAGTGACGAGTCCAAGACACAGGGCTTCACTGGGGGAGCAATACCATACCATGTGCATTCATATTGGGGGATATATATTGAGGAAAAAATGACATAATAAATTGGGCATATAATAGGGGATAAATGGTTTTTATATTGGTAGGTATACAAAATGCAACTCAAAGTTAATGAAAAATATAAAGGGGTATAAAAAATGTTAATTAAAAAATGGATACCTACAATATATAGTGAAAGCAAGGGTTTTTTAAATTGGGAAGGTGTATTGGGTTCGTAGTGGTAGGGGGTTAAATATTGTGATTTTAAAGGTGTTTTCCAAGATGTAGTCAAATTAAGGGTATCATTCAGTATGCCACGAACGCATGTGATATGTCATATATTCATTAAGTGAAGCCCTCATGGTCCAAGAGCTACTCCAAAAAGGGCACATCCAACCAAGTTCCTCACCTTGTGGAAGCTCAATTGTACTCATGCAGAAGAAAGATGGGACCTGATGACTCTGCAATGGTTATCGAACCCTTAACAAAATCATAGTAAGGAACAGGTACCCAATTCCCCATATTGATAGCCTTATTAACCAGTTCAAGTGGGCCAAGTACTTCAGTAAGATTGATTTGAATTCAAGATACCACCAAGTCCTAATAGAACTGACTAATGTATGGAATATTGATTTCAAGTCCAAGGATGGTCTTTTTGAAAGGTTGGTCATGCCCTTTGGTTTGATGAATGCTCCATCAGATTCAATGAGGAATATGGATGATATATTATGACCTTTCACCAACTCTTTTGAGGTTGCATATCTAGATGATATCCTCATCTTTAGTAAGAGTTGAGTAGAATAATTGCAACATTTTTTCAATAGGGGCTTCACACTCTGCAGTAGCACAAGCTATGTGCTAACTTGGAAAAATGATCCTTCTACATGAACATGGTCTAATAACTAGGATACATTATTTATGATAAAGGAGTGCATGTGGAACCAACCAATATCCAAGTCATTTGAGATTGGCTAGCCACGACCACTCTAGCAGAGCTTCGCAGCTTCTTGGGACTTGCTAATTTGTACTAAAGATTCCTGTTGGAGTTCTCTTATATCACTTCGCCCTTAAGTTAGGTGACCAAGGGTGGAGAAAATGAAAATTTTGTTTTTGGTATAGTCACAATAGAAGGCATTCAATGAATTGAAATACTGCCTTTTCTCTGCAACATTCTTCACCCTTCCAGTCCCGCAAAAATCATTTGAGATTGAGATAAATGCCTCTAACTATGTTATTGGTGTAGTACTCATTCAAAACATACATTTTTTGGCCTATCAAAATGAAACAATCTTTGATAATGTTCAGAGATACCCCACCTATGATAAGGAGATTTATTCCATTATGTAGGCCTTTTAACAATGGAATCGTTTTGTTCTGGGAAAGGATATGATCATCCAAATTGATCATAGTCCTCCATAATTTATGCAGAGACAAGGGAAGTTACATAATGAATGGCATCTAGAATGGTTCACCTACCTACAAAAATTCCATTTGAACATCAAATGCAAGAAGGATAACACTAATCATGTCGTAGATTGCCTCAATCGACCCCTACAGTTCTCAAATCCTGTGGAAATGAGACCTTTGAATAGCCACAATTACACAACAAGGAATCCAAATTTTCTATCACATACCATATGTTGATTTTAGGAAAGAAAGTTCTAGACTTCCACCTCTAGGATGAACAATTGTGCTACCTAAGCCACCTTTTTGTTCCTTCAAGCAAGTGTGCCATGTTGATTTGGGAGGAAAATTATAGTTAGGTGACAAGGCACTCTGTTGTGGATAAAATGGTGGAAGTAATCTGGAAGTGTTTTTATTAGTAGAAACTTCGACATGATGTTGGAAAGTATATCAGGTCCCACACAGCTTGTACCATTTCCAAACTAGCCATTAAACTGAAAGGCTTGTACACCCTTCTTCCTACTCCTGAATGACCTTTGGAATCCATCTCGATGGGATATCTATCAGGCCTTAATTCTACCAATCATGTCAACCACTATGTGTTTGTGTCAGTTGATAAATCTTCTAAGATGACCATTCTAACTACCTGCAGGAAGAGTGTCACACTAGAAGCCACTACCAAGCTCTTCCTTGAACATGTGTGGGTACATTTTGGGATCCTTAGACTATCATATTGGATTGGGATAATAGGTTCCAAAGTGCATTTTGGTTGAGTATCTAGTCATTTTTTCACACCAAGATCACCAAATCAAGTGCCTTCCACCTGTAGAACAAACCGATATATGCAATGTCCTAAAGCATAATAGTTGTTCTACTTCTACAAAACATTAAGCGAAAGCATAATCAAATTAATGAGCAACATCAAGTAGAAACATGCATAACTGATCAAGAGAAATAATCACACATAACACAAGATATATCTAGAGGAAAGAACCAGCATAAAACCCCAACCATGTAATATCAATCAAGTGTAGATCCTCAACAACATACAAAAAGAATCAACTCAATAGCTATCGTACTCTCTCTGTAATCAGAAGATCCTGATGATCTTCAATCAGAAGATGAAAATCATGGACTACCTAGGCCTCATTATATAGGTTGAAAATTGGCCTAATCATACCTACTATCACCTCAGGTCCATCTACGTGGTCATAGAAGAAAATAGATTTCTTCGTCATGCAAGGAATACTTACTAGAAATATCCTATCATCTGATAGTACACTTTCCCACATCTGATCTCAACTGTGTCTCTGACAGAACTGGCACACAATAGTTATCCATGAGTGAATTCTCAGTTATATAAAATAATAGTTGTCACATGCATGCAAGAATTAACAAACTATATTTTATTATTTTAACAACTTGTTAAAATAATCTAACTAGACTTGACTAGTTAGAACTAAGTCAATTGATTCTCTCGTTATAGAACTCATACTTATTCCCTCAACCAGTGGAGGAAATTAAGGATAAATTCCTCAATCAGTGGGACAACTCATGTGCATTCTCACAAAGACTTCAAATTCGAATTTCCTTAACTAATTAACTCAAATGAATTATTTAATTAATATTTCCAACTGCTGTTAAGACCAAAATTAATTTTACTTCCTATAGATAGACTAGGGACTGCTATAAATAGGAAGGGACCCGGAAATGCTATTTTTAGAACTTTCCATTTTTAGCAGTTTCACCTCTCACCCAATGTGGTCAATGAATTCACTGGCCAAACTGCTATTTTTAGACATGCTATTTTTAGTAGGTCTATTTTTAACACATTCTAAATTTAACATTTATTGTTGCACATTTTTCAACACTCCCTCTAAACAAGAAAGGCTTTCTCTTGAACCCGATCCTATAACTCTGGAATGTTTTGCATGCATCACATCTACCCAGTCCACTTGCTCCAACGACACTTGGAACAAAAACACTCCAAACTGACCACTCTGTTGGGCTAGGAACATACTCTGATGCTGAAGCTCTACCTGCTGTTGACAAGTGCTCCCTCTCTAACATCTGTGCTACTGCAACATCTCCATGCATCTCACACCATTGCACACCTCTCTGTGCCACTTAACACTGTGCAAAACACTTGTGCCTCTTGCATCACTGAAGCCTGCTAGCTATGCGATGTCCTAGGATTCCCTGCACTGTCTCTCTCTCTACCACTCCATCTGCATCTGTCTCTACCCAATCAGTCTATTCCTGCTACATATTGGGGCTCCCGTAGCAAGGTCTCATCCAAGAGGTTGGGTTCCTCAAGGATCCTGCCCCTCCTCCTTGGGACAAACACTCTATATCGCCCCACCTCTTACTTGGAGGTATGGTTGCATGCGATCCTTCTGCCCACCTGGCTCAAAGTTTCCCCCTATTGGAGGTCTCTACATGAGTAGATGTCTCTACTTGATCTCCTCTTAGCTTCCCCTATTATGGCTGCTCCACAACCTCTTGAAGCTGCTACACCAATCGTGGCTCCTCCACAATTGTCTGGGACTTCTTCTGGCTTTACATGTTGAGAGGTAATATACCCTCCCTCTCAATCACCAAGTCTCCATCAGTTGCCTTACTGCTCAAGGCTTTGCATGCATCTTGAACCTCAAGAGCATACAGGTACTTGACCTGTGAACCTATTTGCTTCACCTGTCTAGTGATGATGTGTCTAAGGGAAACCTTTCCCTTACTGAAGACTACATCATAGCCTCTATCTTCTAGCATCGCGATCGACACCAAGTTTCTCTTCAGTCTTGGTACATACTTGACATCGGTCAAGGTAAGGTGAGATCCATGCTCTCTCTAAAAAATAATCATGCCTACACCTGAGACACTATACTTCTCATCATTACCCATCACTATGAGTATCTGGAGATTTTTCTCCTCCAAAGTACTGAACAAACTCTTGTTTCTGGTCATGTGGAAAGAAGCTCCATTGTCAAGAAACCAACCACTTCCCACCATGGATGAAACCATGCATGCAAAGAGTGTGAAATCCAACTCGAACTGTGAAGCAAGTGCCTCACCTTCAGATCCTTCCCTGTGGATCCCTTCTTGGATTTCCTCTGTGGACAATTTGCAGCATAATGGCCCACCTCATGACAACGAAAGCATCACACTTTCGATTTGTCATCCTTCTTCCCACCGTTGGAAGAATTGGATTCGGAAAGAGAAACTTTCTCCTTCCCCTTCTTTTCCTTACTCGCTAAGGCACAGTTCTCCTCATCCTCCATGGATGAAGAACCATCTTTGGTGCTTCATCTAATCTCCTCTTGCATCAAATCCAACCATAGTCGTTCCCAATTTGGCAGTTTCTCCCTTCCATTCACTGAGTCCTGGTAGTTATGCCAGCTCTTCGGAAGGCCAAGGAGTGCTAGACTCACCATATTCTCATCCAATGTCATGACCCCTACACTTGCAAGCTCATCCTTGCATGTGATGAGCTTGGTTAGATACATAGAGATCGTCTCATCCCTTTCACACTTGATCTTTCGAAGTTTGTCCTTCAGTGCCAACCTCCTCTAATCACTGCTATTCTGATATAAATATTTCAATGTTTTCCACATTGCATGCGGAGTCTCGTTTCCATGGAGGCTTGAGACAATGTGATCTCGCACTCCCTCCAAGAGAATTCTCCTAGCTCTAGGCACACACTTCCTCCATTCCACTTGCTCAATCTTGTCAATAGGCTTAGAGATTTCTTGATCAATGAAATCCTTAAGACCATTATCTTCCAAAACTGCCTCCATGTGATCCTTCCAAGCTATATAGTTTGAGCTGCCATCAAGGGCATACTCAAGCCTCAAACCATAGAATGCCACCGAATAATAAACTTCGAATTTCTCCTGCTAGTATACTGTTCTTGCTTGATCACCTGTGCTCCGATAGCATGTAGAAATTTCACCTGTAGAACAAATCGATATATGCAATGTCCTAAAGCATAATACTTGTTCTACTTCTACAAAACATTAAGCAGAAGCATAATCAAATTCATGAGCAACATCAAGTAGAAACATGCATAACTGAACAAGAGAAATAATCACACATAACACAAGATATATGCAGGGGAAAGCACCAGCATAAAACCCCAACCATTTGTTATCAATCAAGTGTAGATCCTCAACAACATACAAAAAGAATCAGCTCAATAGCTATCCTTCTCTCTCTGTAATCAAAAGATCCTGATGATCTTCAATCAGAAGATGAAAATCATGGACTACCTAGGCCTCATTATATAGGCTGAAAATTGGCCTAATCATACCTACTGCCACCTCAGGTCCACCTACGTAGTCATAGAAGAAAATTGATTTCTTCCTCATGCAAGGAATACTTACTAGAAATATCCTAGCATTTGATAGTACACTGTCCCACATCTGACCTCAACTGGGTCTCTGACAGAACTGACATGCAACAGTTATCCATGAGTGAATTCTCAGTTATCTAAAATAATAGTTGTCACATCCATGCAAACATTAACAAACTATATTTTATTATTTTAACAACTTGTTAAAATAATATAACTGGACTTGACTAGTTAGAACTAAGTCAACTGATTCTCTCATTATAGAACTCATACTTATTCCCTCAATTAGTGGAGGAATGAAGGATAAATCCTCAATCAGTGGGCATCATGGCATGCTCACAAAGACTAAATTCCAATCCTAACTAGTTAATCAACTGAATAATTAATTAATTAATATTTTCAACTGCTGTTAAGACCAAAATTAATTTTACTTCCTATAGATAGACTAGGGACTGCTATAAATAGGAAGGGACCCATAAATGCTATTTTTAGCAGTTTCACCTCTCACCTAATGTGGCCAATGAACTCACTGGCCAAATCACTATTTTTAGACATGCTATTTTTAGCAGGTCTATTTTTAGCACATTCTAAATTTAACATTTCTTGTTGAACATTTGTCAACACCACCCCCAGACTGATGGCCAAACAAAGGTTGTCAAAAGGATGATCATGCACCATTTTTGAATGTACAACTCCAAACATCTATGCACATGGAATGAAACCCATATGTTCAACACAACTACAATAGATCTCTCCATAGTTCAACTAGTCACAACCCCTTTGCGGTGGGCATGGGGTTTCAACCATTGGGTCCTATTAGTGTTGCACTACCCCTTGCAACTACATAGGTAGAATCTGCACATGCTCAATATGGAGCCAACAAAGCTACCAATTATATTGAATGAATTTAACATATTTTCTAGTAGGTCCATCATATCTTGAAAAAATCTAATACTAAGTAAAAACCATGCCATGAGACAAGGTTTGGTTGCATTGCAGCAGGAACGCTTTGTAGGAGCCAATTAGAAACTTCAACCAATTTTCTATGTACCTTACACCATAACCAAGGCTATGGGTGACGATGCTTTTGAGCTAAGTATCCCCCCTTACTTGGCCTATACCTAGTGTTCCATATAGACCTTCTTTGGCCATACTTTGCACCATTGTTGAACCCATAAAATATCACAAAATAGTTGACACCGACATAGCTCAACCCAAATTTCATTAAAAATGAAACAATTGATCAAATTATCAACACACAGATTAAGAGTACTCACCAATAGAGGATCTAGTTGTATTAGGTTGTTAAAGTGGGCATGTTATTGCACCAAGGCAAGTGGCTCACTAGGGCCCAAGTTTAATAGAAGTTTCCCCATATAATGGAGACATTTAGTGAAATGTAGACCACTTTTTCTAAGGGGGTAGGTATGATCTCGATGGATGTCAGTGTCCATCCATCTATTCCATTGAGTCACAACACAATTTTTTATTTTGGTAGTTTTAATACAATTTTTTTGGTCTTGAACTTTTGGAGTTGTTTTGAGGCATTAAATGGCATTTTTTTGAAAATTAGGTTGTTAGAAAATTTACTTCTTAGTTATATATTTCCAATTGGCTACTGAGTGCCCCAAATGGAGATCATATGCAAAGTTATGACCCCAAGAAGTTGACATTCCAACCTACCTTATTGGGGCCCACAAGTATTTTGGTGCTTCATATCCCAGGGTTAGGTTTTTGGATGTTTATAGTTTTCTCATTGCTTATTTATGACAAAAATTCCTTGGAGGCTCACTGTAAGACAATATGGCCAAGACACGTAGCCATCACATCTCTTCTCAAAGTTAAGCTACCATCATTTTAGCTAGTTTCTTTTCATTATGCATTTATATAGTTTCAACACTTTATGTTTATTAATAGAAGTCAAGTTTCGTTGTATATCTATATTTTGGTTACAAATATATATCATTTCATTTCCTTCCTAAATTTTGATCATGACCATACCACCCTCAATCTGATAGAAAAGTAAAGGTGGAGAACAAGAGTCTTGGAAATATCTTGAAATGTTTAGTAAGTGAACATCTGAAGCAATGAGATCAAGTACATGCAAAAGGTGAATCTACATAAAATGATTCACCTAATGAAAGATAAATATTAATTCCATCCTAGATTATATATGGAATGCATCCTAGAGGAGTTTTTGAGTTGATAAATTTCTAAAAGCAAGAGATGATTAGTGTAGATGGTGAGGATTTTTTGTTTTTTCCCATGGGAAATATCTTCATAAGGAATGTACATGTTTCAATCCTTGGGGAACTTCCATTATAAAAAGGATCATCATGTCAATTGTGATTAATTGAACCTGGGTGGGGAGGATAACAATCATTTCCCAACCACCCAAGTTAAACACAATTAATGAATATAGTGAGGATTTTTCAATAGCTATGGAGGAATTGCATGATAGAGTGAAGCAGTAGCTTCATGATAGTAGAAATAAGTACAAAAAGAGAGAAAAATTTAAGAGAAGAGAGTTGAGATTTGAAGTTGGGGACTTGGCATTGACGCACCTTAGGAAATAAATATTTCCCAAGGGGGAATACATTAAATTGAAACTGAAAAATATTGGAACATGTGAAATTTTGAGGAAGTTTTCTTCAAATACATAAGAAATAGAGCTTCCAAGTGTTTTAATATTTCAAATTTGTAACTTTATAATGGATCAGAGGAAATTTTAATAGACGCACCTCAAAATGATGAAGCTCAAACTATAGAACAGGAAAAATAACTACCTAAGGCACCTCAAAGAAAAAATGAATAAATTTAAAAAGGTAGTAAAGAAGGCAAGGAGAAAAGAGTAGTTTCAATACTTAATCAAGTGGAAGGATTGTTGGCTCATGGGTCCTGACCCAGGTTCAAAGTTAGTTGCGCAAAACAAAACCCTACACTATTGGCCCTTTCAGCATCAACCCATGTAGCGCGAACTGAAGTCTCACTCGAAGTAGCATGGGGGGATGTTGGAACCAAGTTTCCACATTTGGAGATCAATGTGATTTCTTTTTTATGCTTTAGATCTGCCTATGCACAAATCTGTAAGCCCTTAGGGATTTGTATTGTAACTCTGTTTGGATGGCCCTTAGGCCTCTGCGAAGGTCGACGATCGGCTTTTGCAAACCCTGAATAGACGAATTACCTAGTTATGCACACCATAAATTATCCTTAGATCAGAATCTACTCAGATCTACTTAAGTGCTTGATAAACGCAATAGAAGGTATTATGATCTTTGTGTAAATACTTAACATGTATTGTGTTCAATCAATAAGACTTATCCAGTAGATTCATGCATCAATACATCATTTTCTCATAAAGACATTCTGTCATAACAACATATATTGCAAACATAAACAACAAAGGTAAACAAATAAAACACATGAATTTCTTCAACGGTCTTCTTTATTGATCTTCAATATCCAATTATAGATTCAAAAATTCCTTGCACACTTAGCTGTAGGGGTCTGCACACTCAGCTACGGACACTACTTTAGGCCTATGTGCACTTAGCTACAGACACTACTCTAGGCCTATGCGCACTCAGCTGCAAACCGTTTTCCCCCTCTATGACTTCCTTTTCTGTGCTAACTCTCTAAGACTCCATCCGTTATACCCATTACATTGACGTAGATCTCTAAGACAGACCTATTTATAACCTTTTACATAAAATCCCTTGGTCCGTGGACCATGGGTGTATCTCAAAACTGACTCAACTTTACATAAACGAGGGTAAAAAGCCTTTTTGACTCCTAGCTACCTACGCGTTCTGCATTCACAATTTGCAGAGACTTTACGTATTTTCATCAAAATTTATAACAAAACTTGGGTTTTTAATCCCCAAACTGACCCAGAGGACCCCATCCCAACAAGGATCAACCGCATGAAGATGACATGTGGATGGCAAAAGTAGAAATTTCTCAATATACAAAAAGGATTGAAGAACTCATGAGTAGGATTCCATGAACGAGTCTTTTATCCATAGTAGTAAGATTTAAAAGGATATTTAATTTGTATTTCCTAAGTTTATAATAGTTCTAGAGGTTTCTAGTCTGACTATATAAAGAGAAATTGGTTTCTCTCATTTCCATGTAATGTAACCAATTATTATTATTTTAGTATGTAGATAGAGGAGTTGATTTATTTTAGGAACAAATAGGAGATTTGTTATATTTTCTCTAAATTTGGAGAATATAAATTAGTCATCATAGGGTTTGAGGTTCCTCATATTTTAATGTATAAATAAGCCATTTTTAGACTTAAAATTTTGATAAGGAGAAGGAGAAGGCTAAGGATATTAAGAGCAAAAGAAGTGTGTCTGTAGAGAAGATGTTTTTAGAGTGTTAAT
>APFE030489145.1:0-10162 GCA_000404065.3 Pinus taeda
GGCAAGAGCCAATTTGGCTGTTGATTCCACCAAAGACTGACAAATTGGAATTAAGTTGTAAAATGTGGTTTGTGCAACAAGAATTCACACTAATGAACAGAGGAATCATTGCACTTGGAATTTAGGGAATTTGAAAAAAAAACCTGTGGTATCAAAGCTCAGTTGCTCTCATACCACAAAATGACATCAATTTGATAAGAGCCTAACCTGCAGGCAAGGTGAAGAAGAGAAAACTTAACAGAAAATAAGCATAGAAACAACATTCTTCCTCCAAGAACTTATTTCATCTCCTTGGCTATTGTCAAATTTAAAATAAATAGCACAGTAGTGAAATTTATAAGTTCGAAGATTTGAAATATTTTAGAGTCCAATTGTTGCCAAAGATTTCAATCTAATCTTTTTAAGCATTAAGGCACATCAAAGTGCAGAACCTCTCAAATATATAAACAGTAGTGACACCAAAATCCAACATTTATAGTCTTCCTTTCATATTTGCTTCTCTTTTTGATTAATCTCTGCTGCAAAATTTCAGAATTGAACATCTCAAATCAAGTCTCAAGAAAATTAGTCCATTCTTCCCTATCAAGGGTTGTCTTTCAACATTATAAAGATGGTCTTTGAGCCTTATAGGCTATAGGATATTGTCATTTTTGTGGCTTTATGGGCCCAAAGACTATTCTCAAGTTTTATTTTTTTTATACTAGGTCTTTTGAGAAGTTCCTTACAGAGAAACTCAATCATCAATAAATAATTTCGTAAGTCATCCCCTACTTTTGCTCCGAACTGTTATGACACTAGTTCTGATGCAGGAAAAGAAAGAAGAATGCATACTTAATGAATATGAAGTGAGTGTGATATTAGAGGTGATTAATGACTGTTTAATTGAGGGGAAACAAGGTAAGGCGGCAGCTCCCTCTTAAGGGAAGCTGCTTCACATATGAGAAGAATTAGGGATTGGCCAGCATTAGCTCCCTCTTAAGGGAAGCTGCTTCACATATGAGAAGAATTAGGGATTGGCCAGCATTAGCTCCCTCTTAAGGGAAGCTGCTTCACATATGAGAAGAATTAGGGATTGGCCAGCATTAACGGGAAAAAAATGTATGGCTGACTAGACATTAGAGATTCAAAGAAGGATGGCTTGGCCACAGGCAGCCCACCTAAGCACATCTTGGACACCCTGACTTATGGTGTAACCAAACAATTCGCTAGTGTAGATAAACCTCCAAATTATTCATATTATTTCATTCTCTCTCCTGCTGTCTGCAGTCATTTTGCATTTATTCATTAATATAGGATTCTCTACATCTAGAGTTATATTAACTTATTCTCCAAGTGTGGCCATTGCAAATCATATGTGAATTTTTGCTGGCTTTAGGCCTAATCCTGTTAAGTATTTTCTATGAAAGGGAACCATCGCCATTTTGGGACTGGGGCCTCCTGTGTGGAAAATTTTGTGTGTTTTGTTTGGCGGCATACATGTTTCTATTATATAAAGTCACCTACTTTTGAAAGGCTTGGGAAACCACATAATACAAATTTCGAAAGGCTTTTTGGGCAACAACTCCCAAAATCAACAAAATTCACAAAAATTGGGTGTCTCAGCTTAGTTTTAGCAGTTGGAATTTGTTGTTGTTGGTGCCTATGCCATCCTAATAATATTCCATGCTTCGACTTCACCGTTGGTGAATTTGAAGAGGGATGAGGAACCCATTGATCCTTTTGTCCTTTCCCAACTGTCTTCGATGATTGCTCTTTCACTCTTGCTTGGGCTTTGTCTTCACCTCAGCTCTGATACCATGTTAATTTTAGGTATGTTCTATGCTAGAGCAATTTATTTCAATTTTCACAGTTAGCTCAATATCTTTTCCAGATTAGAAATCACATCATCATTAAAGTAAATTGCAGCTAGAACATAAATATAAATCGCAGAAGATAAGCCAAGATGGTGGCCTGGGTGCAGGTGATATGGACAACCTCTCAAATCTGGCTATAAATTCTTCAATTTCAGGTTGAATCTCCCTTTCTTCTTTTGATTGCGTATCACTGTCAGTCATCTAACAGTAACACTGACGGCCACATGGGTTTTTCCCCAATCACCCCTATCTTGGTTATGGTTCACAATTGACAAACTGGCCTCTGTTCCTATAGGAACTGTAAATCCATAGGATTTACACAAAAATACTATTGGCGCTTTAGCAAATGGGGAAACTTCGTTTTCAACGCAAAATATACTATTGGCGGGGGGTTTGTTCCAAAGGAACAAAATACACTATTGACGCTTTTAATCACAGTCACGGCTTATAAATAGGTTGTGTAAATTTTGAAGAACTACACTATCGGCACAGTAATAGTCAAAGTATTGCATTATACGCAATATACACTATCGACCCCTTTCAACGCTCCTTCTCCGATGCGATAACACATGGTGTTATCAGAGATCGCAATTGGCGACTCCACTGTTCCAAAGGCCTGACTCTTTCCACTCCCACCTTGCGATATCAATTGCGGACTCGATAACTTCTCCCTATAGCATTTGGGCTCCGGTAGTGTCGCGCTATCGAAGTTCGACGCTTTAAATGGTCTTTCGCTCCACTTGAGGTCTTACGATGCGATATTGGTCCGGACCCGATATGGGTATGAAGCAAATCAAATAGAATTTCATGTCCAAAACTATACTCCGGCTAAGTGAATTTTTCAATTTCTCTCTGTAAAACAGAGTTTTATCTGCGAGACTTAACAATGCATTTAAGAAGCCTGCGCTCGCCAGTATGAAGGGAAAACTCCCCAACAAGTCTAATATTATGAGTTAATTGAAAAACAACAATTGAATCTCCATTAATACACGCAGAATCACACAAAACCAGGACTGGTACGTGTATAAAATACCAATTAACAGAGTCAATAATCAGATGCAGAGAGATTTTTTTTCTTCAAATGATAATGCTTCCGGCCTCTCGCTGTAGAGTGTGTTGTTATTTTATTTATAATAGATAGAGCCTTCACGACCATTATCCTTTACAAAAACATGGCTTTTACATAAGTGATTTAAAGCAATAAAGCTACTACAACTTTTATAAAGCGACTTATTACAACTTGATCTTTATTCTTAATTCTATCATTATCCTAAGCTAGAAAAGCATGAAAATTTGTTGGCTAAAGGACCCCACTCCCTTGCTTGTAGATTTTTCTTTGGATTTTTGGAATATGTTTGAAGATTTTTCCCTCTAAGTCACATGCTCCTGCATGAGACTCCTGAGGACAAAATTCTTCATGGGTTCTTGTCCATGAGTTCATCTACAGAACTGCCCAGTTTTTGTAGCATATCTTCTGTAACCCAAGTAGCTTTAGCGGTTGGCTGTCCCTTCCATTTTACCAAATACTGGAAGTACTCTCGTCCCCTTGTCTTCTTAAACACCTTCTTGTCCAGAATTCTTTCTGGCTGCAACTCCTTTGCTGTGGGTAACTGTTTTACCCAGTTAATCTCTTGGTTCTCTTGTGCGGGTGCTGTATCATTTGCATTTTCACCTTCATACTTGTACAGGTCTGTAACATAAAAAAATGGTGATATTCCAACATCATGGGGTAACACAATCTCATATGCATTTGTAGAAAACTTTCTTAGCACTCTGCATGGTCCAATTTTCTTGAATTTCAGTTTGCATACTCCTTCTTTAGAAACCTCTCATTTTTGAGATGTCCTAAAACCAAATCTCCAACTTCAAAGTTCACCTCTCTTCTTCTCATGTTTGCTCTGGTTTTATACTTGATGTTGCTATCTTGCAGTTGTTGCTTCACTTGTTCATGTATTGCTTGCATTTCTGAAGAAAAATCTTCATCCTCTGCACTTCTCATCTCTTCTTTTCTCAAATTTCTTAATTCAGATATTCCTCTTGGATGCATTCCATAAACAATATGGAATGGACTCTGTCTTGTACTCCTGTTAGGTGAGTCATTATATGCATACTCAGCTTGTGCTAACACTTGATCTTGCTTTGGATGTTCTGTAATAAGGCTCCTTAAAGGATTGCTTAAACTCCTGTTCACCACTTCAGTCTGTCCATCCGTTTGTGGATGATAGGCAGAACTGAAACTTAATTTAGTTCCCAGCTTCTTCCATAATGTCCTCCAGAAATGTCCAACAAATTTGGAATCCTTGTCTGAGACAATACTTTTGGGCAACCCATGCAATCTTACAATCTCCTTAAAAAACAAATTAACAATGTGAGAAGCATCACTAGTTTTATAACATGGAATAAAGTGTGCCATTTTTGAAAATCTGTCCACTACAACAAAAATTGAATCATTACCTCTTTGAGTCTTTGGTAAGCCGAACACAAAATCCATACTTACCATATCCCAAGGCCTATCTGGAATTGGTAATTGGATATACAAACCTGTGTTTTGGCTCCTTCCCTTTGCATATTGACAAATTTTGCAAGTTTTCACATACTTCTCCACTATAGATTTCATTTTCGGCCAGAAATAAAATCTGTTTCGCTGTTCATAGGTCTTCTCTATGCCAAAATGTCCTGCAAGTCCTCCACTATGCTTTTCTTTAATTACATTCTCCCTCATTGAACATTTTGGTATGCACAACTGATTTTTCTTAAACAATAGTCCATCTTGTAAGAAGTAATCCAACCATCTACTCCTATCCGTCAAAACAGGATTTTTAGGAGCCTCAAATGCTTCTTTAAAATCTGAATCAGTCTCATACAATTCTTTAAGAAAATCAAAACCCAACACTTGGATTTGACTCTCTTGAAATAATACATTCCTCCTACTTAAGGCATTCACAAATTTATTTGATTGGCCATTTATATGCTTCAAAACAAAATGGAAACCTTGGAGATACTCTACCCATTTAGCATGTTTCTGGCTGAGCTTTGGCTGCTGCATTATAAATTGTAGTGCATGGTTATCTGAATAAAGGATAAATTCTTTTGACATTAAATAATGCCTCCATTATTCTAATGACTACACAACTGTGTAGAACTCCTTGTCATAAGAAGAACGCTTCCTCTTTGAATCATTCAACTTTTCACTAAAATAGGCTATTGGTCTATCTTCTTGGCTTAAAACACCTCCAATTGCTTCTTCGCTGGCATCACACTTCACTTGAAAAGGTTTGTTAAAATCAGGCAGAACCAAAATAGGCTTTTCAGTAATTTTCTTTTTTAACAGCTGAAATTTTTTCTTTGCTTCAGCAGTCCATTTAAATGGCTATTTGTCCTTCTTTATGGTCTCAATAATAGGTGCATTTATCTTACTAAAATTCTTATGAATTTTCTATAAAAGCTAGCAAGACCATGAAAACTCCTTACCTCAAAAACACTCTCGGGTGTAGGCCGCTCCATAATTGCTTTGATCCATCTTCAGCCCTTCATCAGAAATAACAAAACCCAAGTACACTAGCTCTTCTTTCATGAATGAACACTTCTTCAAATTCAGCAATAATTTCTCTTGCTGCAGCCTTTGCAAACATAAGTTAGATGTCTTACGTGCTCCTCCTTAGACCTGCGATAAACTTATATATTGTCCAGATATACTATTACAAACTTACCAATGAACTCTTTAAGAACTTTATTCATTAGTCTCATAAATGTACTTGGTGCATTTGACAACCCAAAAGGCATTACTCTCCACACATACAATCCTCATTTGTCTTAAAAGCGGTTTTCCACTCATCCCCTTCTCTTATTCTTATTTGATGATAACACACTTTTAAGATATAGTTTTGAAAAATACTTTGCTCCACTCAAGCAATCCATTAAATTGAACATCTTCAATTCTAGGCAAAGGAAATTTGCACCTGATTGTGATTTTGTTAATGGCTCTTGAATTTGTACACATTCTCCAGCCTCCATCTTTCTTTGGACTTGGCACCATTGGTACTGTGCAAGGACTCAAGCTTTCTCTGATCAACCCTTTGTCAAACAATCCTTGCACTTGCTTTCTAACTTCTTCATTTTCTGTAGGAGTCGTTCTGTAAGCTGCTTTGTTAGGTAGACTTGCTCCAGGAATCAAATCTACATGATGGCTAATTCTTCCAATGGGTGGCAACTCATTTGGAAAATCATCAACAATAATGTCACAATATTTCTCCAACATTTCTTGAATTTCAACGGGTAAATCAGAAATTTTAGTAGAAGTCATTATTACCTTGGGCTGGCAAATTACAACAAAATTTACCTTATTTTCTTCAATCCGCTTCAAGTATTCCTTTTTTCCAAGTTACAGAGTTTTTGGATCAGTCTTCTTTCCTGGTACATCTTCTTCTTGTAGAGGCAACAACGTATGATTGACACCATCCTTTCCAAACTTGTAGGTGTTTCTTTTTCCATCATGCATGGCTCCTGTGTCATATTGCCAAGGTCTTCCAAGCAATATGTAACACACATCCATTGGCATCACATCACATACAATTTTATCTTTATACTTGCCCATCTGAAATTCCACTTCACACTATTCATTTATCAACAATTGATGTCCCTTTTGCAACCATGACACCTTGTAAGGTGTTGGATGTTTCATTGTTTTCAGCTTCAATTTCTACACCACTTCTGTAGAGACCAAATTATCAGTGCTGCCACTATCAATGATCATCTGGCAACATTTCCCTTGGACTTTACACACTGGCCTGAATAAAGTCTTTCTTTGTGATGGTTCAACCACCTCCTTTGCTGGCTTGAGAAAAACTTTATTAATTACCAAAGATTCTCCTCTTTCTGATATATTTTCTTCTTCTGTCATTGTTGCTGTTGGTGCTTCTCCCTCGGCTTGAGCAATAATGGCATTCCTCTTATTTGTTTCTGCATTCTCTGGGCACTCAAAAGTTCTGTGTCCCAGTTTGTTACATCTGTAACATCTTATTTTTCTGCCTCTTCCTCTAGAAAAACTCCCTCTGCCTCTTGCATCACCACCTGTGGGTGCATGCTGGGTTGAGTTGCTACTAGCTCCATCTTTAGGTGTTGTAGATCTTCCTCTACCACCTTGACTTCCCCTTCCTCAGAAAGTACCTGTCCCTCTAGCAGACTGCTTCCTCATGAGTTTTTCTTCAGCTTTCAGTGCTATCTGATAAGCTTCCTCTACTGTTTTAGGAGACAGTAGACTTATCTCATCTTGAATGTCCATCCTAAGACCATTCATATATCTAGCCACCTTCTCATATGTATCCTGGGCTTCTCTAGCTCTTATGCTTACCTTGTAGAACTCCTCTGTGTATTCTTTCACTGTAAAATATCTTTGTCTAAGATTTTGCATTTGTTTAAACAAGGTTTGCTGATAATCACTTGGCAGAAACTTACCTCTTAGTTTTGCTACCATCCTGCTCCAATTCTTGATTGGTTGCTTGCCAAGTCTCTTCTTTTCTGCCTGCACACCATCCCACCAAAGCACTGCATGGCCTTTTAGCTTGGTGCCAACAAACTTCACTTTCTTCTCATCTTCTCTTTCTTCATAATCAAAGAATTTCTCCATGCCATTAATCCAGTCTATCAATTCTTTTGGATTCAGTCCTCTTTCATATATTGATACCTCTGTCTTTGGCCTGGCTGTGGATCTCAACATTGACTGAAAGAATTTCATCTCAAGAGTAACTGTTACAGCTTCCTCCTTTGCAGCTTCAACTTCAGGTTCACTAACATCTCCATCATTTGTGTTCCTGCCTGTTGTTAATGCATCCAATCTAACTTGCATCTGTTGCACAACTTCCATTACTTCAGCTTTTGCAACAGGCTGTCTTCTTCCACCACGTCCTCGTCCTTTTCCAAATCTGAAAGCCATAGTAACTTTCCTTCTCCTGCTTCTGAGATTCAATGCAATGTCAGCTGACTCCTCTGATACCACTAATGGTGGCTTGGGTGTAGGCGATATGGACAACCTCTCAAATCTGGCTATAAATTCTTCAATTTCAGGCTGAATCTCACTTTCTTCTTCTGATTGCCTATCAGTCATCTAACAGTAAAACTGATGGCCTCATGGGTTTTTCCCCAATCACCCCTATCTTGGTTATGGTTCACAATTAGCAAACTGGCCTCTATTCCTATCGGAACTGTAAATCCATAGGATTTACACAAAAATACTATCGACGCTTTAATAAATGGGGAAATTGTGTTTCCAAAGGAACAAAATATACTATTGGCGGGGATTTTGTTCCAAAGGAACAAAATACACTATTGGCGGGGATTTTGTTCCAAAGGAACAAAATACACTACTATTGACGCTTTTAATTACAGTCACGGCTTATAAACAGACTTTGTGTGAATTCCGAAGAATTACACTATCGACACGGTAATTGTTAAAGTATTGCATTATACGCAATATACACTATCGGCCCCTTTCAATCCTCCTTCTCCGATGCGATAACACATGGTGTTATCGGAGATCGCAATCAGTGACTCCATTGTTCCAAAGGCTTGACTCTTTCCGCTCCCACCTTGCGAGGCGATAACAATTGCGGACCCAATAACTTATTAAAGTCTCCCTATACCGTTTTGGCTCTGGTAGTGTCACGCCATCGGAGTTCGACGCTTTAAATGGTCTTCTGCTCCACTTGAGGTCTTGCGATGTGATATTGGTTCGGACCCGATATGGGTATGAACCAAATCTAATAGAATTTCAGGTCCAAAACTATACTCTGCGTAAGTGAATTTTTCGATTTCTCTAAGTAAAACAGAGTTTTATTTGTGGGACTTAATAATGCATTTAAGAAGCCTGCGCTCGCTGATATGAAGGGAAAACTCCCCAATAGGTCTTATATTAAGAGTTAATTGAAAAACAACAATTGAATCTCCATTAATACACGCAGAATCACATAGAACCAAGACTGATACGTGTATAAAATACCAATTAACAGAGAGTCAATAATCAGATGCAGAGAGAGTTTTTTTTTCTTCAAATGATAATGCTTCTGGCCCGCTCGCTCTAGAGCGTCTTGTTATTTTATTTATAATTAATAGATAGAGCCTTCTCGGCCATTATCCTTTACAAAAACATGGCTTTTACATAAGTGATTTAAAGCAATAAAGTTACTACATCTTTTATAAAGCGACTTATTACAACTTGATCTTTATTCTTAAATTTATCATTATCCTAAGCTAGAAAAGCATGAAAATTTGCTGGCTAAAGGACCTCACTCCCTTGCTTGTAGATTTTTTTTTGGATTTTTGGAATGTGTGAAGATTTTTCCCTAAGTCACATGCTCTTGTATTACAAGACAAGAGGACACAAGATGTGGCGCTAGCCAGGGACAAACCCCAATGTGGGGAAACCCTTGATCAATTCTTCTTATATGTTCTTCAATAGTTCAACAGAGAGAGATAATACATTTACAACAGAAGTCAACACTTTGACTTACCTAGATAAGAGCATAAATCATCTCTAAGAAGATGATACATGAGATCAGTTGAAGACATGCTGTTTCAACTGATTCTCCAAGGTGACTTTTTCACCTATCGTTGTGCTGCATTTTGTCATCATGCTGCACCATGCTGCACCCATCATCACTATGCTGCATCTCATCATGATTGTACCCATCACTGTACTGCATTATGTGTCATTGCTGCACCATGTTGCCATACTGACCTATGTGCTGGTTGCACCTTGCATGCTTGTTGTCCCTAGCATGCTTGTTGTCCTTAGCATGCTTATTGTCCTTAGCATGCTTGCTAGCTGTCCATTGCATGCTAGCTGTACCAATACATGCTTGCTGCACTGAGTATCATGTTGCTGTCCCAATATTAGTTTGTTGTCCCTTGCATGCTTGCTGTAACATTGCATGCTTGGTGTACTTGTTGCTAAGGGCATACAACTGTCCTGATGTTAGTTAGTTGTCCCTTGCATGTTGTTCTCCTTCGGAGGCAGATGCTCTGGTTGAAACCCCGGATAAACACTTTGACAGCTCCTTAGCTCCAATTTGCCCCATGAAAAAACCCAACGTCAACCTCTAGGGACTACGTTAGAAGTTACTACATCTTTTATAAAGCGACTTATTACAACTTGATCTTTATTCTTAATTTTATCATTTTCCTAAGCTAGAAAAGCATGAAAATTTGCTGGCTAAAGGACCTCACTCCCTTGCTTGTACCTCACTCCCTTGCTTGTAGATTTTTTTTTGGATTTTTGGAATATGTGTGAAGATTTTTCCCTCTAAGTGACATGC
>APFE030489151.1:0-15370 GCA_000404065.3 Pinus taeda
ATATTGCTTCGGATGAGACTGTTGCCTATGATACGTGGGTTGTTGCCGAAAGGGCAAATAGTTTAGGGTTTTGTTGGTTGGCGCAGCTAACATTGAGCCTCAGTCAAGGCCCAACAAGCCAATAGTAAAAGAACAGGAAAAAAATGATGCCAAAGAAATATGTTGAATAAGACCTTAACAAGACACCTACTAGCCATTATATGAATTTCATCAAACATGTCATCAACATGTAACCTATAGGTGTAAACAACATAATTAAGTGTAGGAATCTCATACTTATCTAAGAATCACTATGAACCATTGTTCCCTCATGTCATTTGCTGCATTATCACCTATTAGACCATAGATACATTATCCATTCATTTACAAGTAAAAACATGTAAAAAGCCATACATAGATGTTGTCATAAAACATACATATAACCAACATAATAGGGACAAAAATATCATAAACATATCAGCCATAACATCCACATATAGATTAGTACATTTACACATGAAAGTCAAGGGAATGAATTTCTCATTAATAAATGCAATAAACCAACCGGAGATGGGACTACCACGTTCGAACCGACCATAGATTGTTTGAGATAAGTCCCTCTTCAACCAATCACCTTGTGCCATGTTCTAAGAATGAACGTAGGGCTCAGAACACACCAGAAAAACACCAACAAGCATGGATGTTGTTGTCTAGGCAATCCTCTTTACAGACAAAGATGATCCCTCTAGCCTAATGAGTGGGACTAACAACCTACGTGAAAATATAATGGACACTTTCCTAAGTTACAATTGAAATGAGAGACAAAGAAGATGGCCTACCTCGTTCTGATGCTATCACGTCCTCCTTTGTTGAAGACCTTGAATCACTTGCATCACAGGCTCAGTCCTGCTACTCACAGCATTTAAACACCTGCACAAGAGATCAAGACACAACAAGGAATGCAAATACAAATATCATAATCAAAAGTAACATACTTAACATATCAAGGAGCGTTAAGATAAATGATACATAAACATACACATTTATCGAAAATGAACTAGCAGTTGTATATTAATAGAATAAAGGAAGAAGCATACAACCAAGCCTTGATGTCAATAGGCTCTCCTTGAATGAATGTCCAAGTCCAAGCTTAAGCTCTACAAGCACTCTTTGTCCAAGCCAAATGAGTAGCATATAAGCACAATCTTAGCATAAGGGTGCAAATAGACAAAGAGCAACCATTTGGGAATGGGAGAGAATGAATATATAGGTAGGGAAAGGGAGTTAGAATTTCTCCAAAGATAGTAGAAAGCTCTCATCTCAAGGAGGTAGCTCATAGGGATAAGACCAAAAGGCCAAGTTGAGAGAACTCGACCTCAGCCACATCAAACAACCTCTAGCTCGTCGCTTTAGAAGCTTCTAGATCATGAAGCTTCTCATTTTCTTTAGGAAAATTTCCTTTTATGGATCATCGTGGGTATACAAGAAAATAGAGCAGTGGCATCGCGGGGCTAGTATAGTGCAACTAGCAACCATCGTGATTTTCAGTATCATAAGAGCGATAATTCTAAAATTAGGGTGTCAAAGTCATTTCCTTTAGGGAAGCTCAAGGCATTTTCCAACCACTATTTTAGGGAGGATCTGAGCTACATATCTGAATAGCATAGTTACCTATCAAACAAGAACTATTAGCTCAAAACGTGTACTCTAGCCCAAAAATCCCCAAAAACATGAAAAAACGGGCTGAAAACGAAAAGTGTTGATATTGGAATAACATTTTTTTTTTCGAGGTACATTATCAACATTTTTTATAAATGGCAGTAAAAACCAAATTTTAACCAATTTTTTGAGTGCAAAAAACGTCTTGAAAAAAAATGTTGATATTAGAATAACACATTTTTTTCAAGGTTAATTTTCAACATTTTTTAATAATGACGTTAAAAATAAAATATCATAACTCTGAAAATCTTTAAATTTCTAACGATTTTCAAACTTGAACTTCACAAAAAATACTTATAATTATTTTCAACTATAGCATTAGAGATAAAATATTCATGACTTAAAAAAACATTAAAATATTGACGGTTTTTCAACCATGGAATTAAAACCAGAACTATGACTAAAAAAAATTATGTTTTCAAAGTATTTTTATGGAAAAGAAAAAAATAAAAATAAAATTAGAACCAAAAACCCAAAAAAAAAAAAACAAAATAACATTATAAAAAAAAAATATATATAAAATATAATATAATATATATATAATTAAATAATTCAAAATATTAAAAAAACAAAAAAAAAAAAAAAAAAAAAAAAAAAAAACAAACAAAAAAAAAAAAACAAATTTCAAATATATTGCAAAATAAATACAATACAAAATTTTTAAAAAATAATAATAATAAAAATTTTAATAAAATTATAAGAGAATAATATATATATGCAATATTAATCATTGAAAATTTACAAGAGAATAATTACATATATGCAATATTAATCGTTGGGAGTGATGTGTGGACTTCCCTACATGCGTATTGTTCAAATTATTTTTAAACAATTTGTTAATTAATTGTAAAATCTCATAAGGTCGGATAATTTTTATATGATACATACTCACTTATATGTACAATGAGGAACATGATCTATATTTACTCAATATAATATTATGCTTTTTTTCTTCTGAAAAAAAATTTTAGAAATTCTTCATAAATTGTAAAAACTATTTAATAACCAGAAGAGAAAATCATGCCTTTTTTTTTTTTGCATTGTATTCCTATTCATTCTCTCATGGTATGGAAGCAATAGCTGAATCCCATTATCTAGGGAAAGAAGCAGCCCAGTGAGACTCGCAGACGAAGTAGACTAGAAATAGCTCAGGTTGCCAAACCATAGCTAATGAGGTTGCCAAACCATAGCTAATGAAGTGATGAGCACGTTCCCTATTTCGTGAAGGTGGTTAATTTGATAGTGAAGGTTATTTATCGTCTATGGATTTTTTTTCTTTAAAATGATTTTTGAAAGGATATTTGGATTTTCCGTGGTGGAATTTGTGCAAAATTTTGATTTGTGTTATTTAAACTGATTTTTTAATTGTATATTTTAATTCAGCGCCTTGGAAAACGTTTAGGACGCTTTGATTATGTAGGGATTACCTATCAAACTTGTGATTTCAATAAATTGCTGCCAGATTTTGGAAAAATTTGACCAGAAAAGCCCACTAGAAAAACTTCCAAAAAATCACACTAAAGACAAAACTTCGTTGAAAAAAAAATATATAAATATATAATATATATATTTATTTTGGAAAATTAATTTAGAAGTTATTTTTTGAGAATTTGGCTATGGGTGTTCGAAACTATGGTTGAAATCTCCATTTAGATCTTAATTAAATTAAAGATAAAATTTATATTACGACTCAAATGAGCTTCAATTAACTTTGAATTTAAGTTTATATTGCAAAAGTCAATCATCGCTTCCACCATGGTTTATGTTTAAAGGTCAATTATTGTGTTAAAACGTAGTTATTTTAACTTGCACAGAACTTCGATAATTTTACACATGAATATATTGGGTGTACATTTGCCGCTTCTGGATACTGTAAGGTTGTTTTCGATTTCGATGAGAAAAATTCTGACGATGTGTCATCGTCTTCTCTCAGGTTGACGATCATGCAGGGAATGTTGTACGAAGAGTCCACCGCCTCCGCCCAACAGGCCCTCGAGTGGCAGGGGCCGATACCTGAATCCGCTGTTGCCACTTTAGAGTTTTTCTTTTTTTTTAATTATTTTCTTAAATATTTTTTTAGAAAGTTTATTTTTTAATATATTTATTTTTTATTTTATTTTTTTTGTTAATTTAAAAAAACATTTGCCTTTTAATTATTTTGTTAAAATTGTATTGATATTCTAAAATATTTTTTATTTCTTATTTTTTTTGTATATATTTATTAAATTATAAGTAAATTTTGAAATTTTTTTTAATATTTTAATAACTTTTTGTCCTTATTGATATATTTTTTTATATTTGATTTTTTTGTAATCAGTTTTTGTTTTATAATCTATGTTTTATTATTTGTTTTTTGTTGTTTTATTTTAATTCTTTAAATTTTTTTTCAATATTTGAAAAATTGTTTTTTTAATATTTGTGGGTTTTTTTATTATTTTTGTGTTTTTATTAATTTTTTTATATTTTTTTGGTATATTTTTCAAATTAATTTTTTTAACTTTTTTATTGTTTTTCTTTTTATATATTTTTTATATTTGATTTCTTTTGTCTTTTTTTTTATTATCATCAACATGAAAATCACTAACATTAAAAAAAATATATATCTACACATAACACATTAGAAAATTTTATGTGTAAAAAATAAGCCCTCTAAAAAGGGTTGAACTTGCATTAGCACTTTTCAAAATCAAAATGTAAATCACTAACAAAAACAAAAATATTCATACTAGATACATAATAAAATTTAAAGTATCAGAAATAAACCCTCTAAAAAAAATTGTGTTGATACTGCATCAACACTTTTCAAAATTAGCATGAAAATCACTAATAAAAAAAAAGTATTCATACTATATACACACAAAAAAAAAAAAAAAAAATTAAAGTGTCAAAAATAAGCCCTCTAAAAATATTTGTGTTGATGTTGCATCAACGCTTTTCAAAATCGACATGAAAATCACTAACATTAAAAAAAAAGGTTCATACTTGATACATAAGAAAATTTAAAGTGCCAAAAATATGTTTCAAAAAAAATGTTTATTCTGAATCACCACTTTTCGAGATCAAGTGATTTTTTGCTACCTCAAAAAATGGGTACTAGGTCATTTTCGTGTTTAATTGGTAACTATGTTGAATGAGTATACTACATTATGGTCATGTTTCGGGCACTTCGGCATATCTCACAACGAAGTGCGGGAAGTGTGACAAAATACTGTGTAATAGATGCCCCTTAAAGCATGAAGGCAGAATGAGGAGTGATGGTTGAGATACTTTACAAGATTTCACAAGGACAAGAACAAACACTGTTAGGAGACCTACAAATCAAGGATGCATATACATATACATATCTGATATCAAACATGAATCCACAGTATGGACACAGCCATCCGAATAAAGGACTATAAAAAATATATGCGATATGGGCACAACCATCCGAATGAGAAGGATCATCTGTAAATCTAAGATCCAAGGTATGGATGCAGCCAGCTAATATAGAAGGATCATCATAAATGTAAAGTCTCACGGTATGGTCACAGCCATTCGTATAGCATAAACATGTGTACAATCATGAATAATACATAACTCCAAGCAGCCTGAGTCATATCAAACAAAACTCAAAGTCTTGTGCTCCATCCCAACCTGATCAAAGTACAAATTATAACGTGCAAATGAATGTGTCGAGGTCGAACATGCTAGGAAACCACCGGATTATCGGCCAATGATGTGGACCGTTAACAAGCACGAGAGAAACCACCAATAATGACAATGGTTATCAAGGTACGACATTACAATCTGTGAATGTGAAAATGAAGTTGAAGTCAAATGCTCATGGAATCATCCAATCAAAGGCCAATGATGAAAACCTATCATCGAATGCGAAGAACTTGCCATTAAGGCATGCAAGCTCTAAGGTACTGAAATTAAGTCTCTAAGCCATCTTTCCAGATAATGAGCTAAAGTCAACAGGAAGTGATTCGTCGAAGAAGGGCCATGATGATTCCCCCATTATCGAAACGAAACGAGGAGTAAAGTGGAATGAAATGAATAAGATCCAAGACTGTAGGAAACGGTCAGACAATGTATAGGTAATAGATTGCAGATAGGACTTCTCTTAAACATATTGGCGACACGACTCTGGAGTGTGGAAGCATTTGACTCAACATAGGACCATGGGTCAGGTTGACGAAGTGGAATCGTCAGATGAGAGGCAAAATGGATCACCCAAACCCAGAAGGACAAGTGACTGAGTGAGGATATCCCAAACACAACACGAGAAATAGATGAGTGTCATGTTCAAGAGTGACATGCTGCCTATACAAGAGATGTTTCACCTTCATTTTCCCCAACTATTTCTAGCGAGTACCTCTTTATTTTTACACAACCTTGAAGATGATACCATATGCTTGTCATATAAGTTCACCCTTCAGATGAATCCATCCTAGAAAGTTTTACGAGTCCTAGGAAGGAGAAACTCGGGCTCGTCATGGTGACAAATATTTCATCGTTTAAGTTTTAACAAGTCTAATGGAAGAATAACTTAGCATATTCTTTATATTTAGAGAGTTTGAAAAAGAGATGAAAAAAACTCCATCATGTCCCTTTTCGTAATTTGTCCCTCGAACCCAAAAAGGTAGAAAACGATATTCGAGAGAACTTCTTGACCATGTCGATCAAGGTGTACCTTTTTCATAAATAGTCAATCTCAGTTCAGAAAAGGGTTAAACTTATACTGAGTAGACATCATTTCATTTACTTTTACGAGTTTGAAACGACAAGTTCTTAAAATTCTTTTCATATTCCAAGAGTCAGAAAAGCATTGAAAGATGACTCCTCCTGGAGGAACTAGTGATATAAAAAGATAGCAAATGGTTTCGGTAATGATGGAACTACTCAAAACATGTAACGATCAAGAGGTTGTCTAATAAGACCACTCATCGCAGATGTTCCTCAGGCAAGGGTAAAACAACAAAGTGAAAGCATATGATCAGCCAAAGAGATGGTGATGATGGAATGAAAGAACCAAGGCTCATCTAGCAAAACAGGTTGATAAACATGGCAATCACGAGATGTAAAGTGGGAATAGTTCCATTTTTACACAAGCTTGAAACATGGGAAACTATACTTGAAGATGGTTTCATTTTTCACAAGATTGAAACATGAGAAAAAAACTATGCTTAGATTTGGTTTCATTTTTACACAAGCTTGAAACAGAAACATATTATGTTTGGATTTGGTTTCATTTTTACATAAGCTTGAAACAAAGATAAACTATGCTTGAGATGAGTTTCCATGCCCCCAACATAATGACTCAATTTGACGTACATGCCCCCCAAGCTTCATTTCATTCACCTAAGTAGATTACTGGTTATTAACAGGTGGATGGAATGGAGGTTCACTTACGAGATCAAGTGGGAGACTAGATGGGGATTTTACAAGATCTGATCAAAAACTTGAATTGGAAGGGGATTTGTTTCATTTTTTAACGAGCTTGACACAAGAAAAGAACCATGCTCATGACACCTTTATTCATTTTTTACCGAGCTTGACACAAGTAAAGGAACCATGCTCATGGAGACCTATTTCATTTTTTAACGAGGTTGACATAGTAAAAGAACTATTATCATATCCCTTGTTTCATTTTTGAAGGAGATTGACACAAGACAAGGAACTCGGCTCCATGGTCATTGTTTCATTTTTTAATGAGCTTGACACAAGACAAGGAACTCTGTTGCACAATCCTTGTTTCATTTTCTAACGAGCTTGACACATGACAAGGAACTCTACTCCACGGTCCTTGTTTTATTTTTTAATGAGCTTGACACAAGAGAAGGAACTCTGCTCCATACACCTACTTCATTTTTTAACGAGGTTGACATAGTAAAAGAACTATCCTCATGGTCCTTATTTCTTTTTTTAACGAGATTGACATAAGACAAGGAACTCTGCTCCATTCCAGCTCGATCGAAAGAGGCCATGGCTTCCAAGAGGTTCTTATCAGATGGGAGAACAACACTTTGGAAGGGATACATGTCCAGGGATCCAAATGAAAAATCAGGCTCCAATTCCCGCAGTACATGGTGAACTACATCGCTTACTAGATCATCAGTGAATGTGTGCATGGAACAGGTGGCCACGTAATTAACATGTGGCAAAGGTGATATTGCTTGCACATAAGAACCATTTAGGGATGATGGTTGAGTGGGAGTTGAGTCAGGACCAATGAATGTAAGTTGATCAATGATCACAATGCTTCCTTCATGTGGGAAACACATCACTCGAAAGAGAGAAGAAACAAGAGCTCCCATGACATAAACATAGTCACGGCCAAGGAGTAGATTAAAATCTAAAAGACCATGGACAACCATCATGTCTATATAGACAGTATTTCCTCCTAAAGTACTAGGTAACTAGGGAAGGATCCCTAAAGGTTGATTGGTTCCTCTTTTAAAAGCTAACAAATTCTAGGTGACAGGGACGAGATGAGGAGAACCAAAAGCTTGCCAAGAAGTTGAGGACAAAATGCTAACAGATGCGCCCTTGTCTATGATTCTTCTAGATACGGCCATATGGTAAGCCTGTACTATAATCTGGAAAGGCACATAAGATGGAAGGCAATATCCTACTAGTCGACTCCAATCAAAAGAAGTGACTAAACTACTGAGAGAGGGTGTCATAGGAACAGGAGATCTATCCTCATTCTCTATGGGAACATGAGAGATTCTCTCATACACTTCAGGAACATGAGGATTTACCTCCAATTCATTCGAAACTGAAGAAACCATATGAACCTAAGAAGTATGGGGTCCACTCTCTACATGAAAGGTATAGTTAACTGATGGTGGAGCCAATTCTACCAGTTTCTCAACCAATGGTTGGTCGAGAATGGACTCATGAGACTCACTTTTAGAGAGAGTGGGGTTGATCAAAGATGACGTTTGATCAATCTCATGATCAACTAGCAAAGGATCAGAGGAAAGCTTTCAATACCCAGACAGAAGACAACGTTGATAAGTTGTAACGTTTTCCAACTCTTTGGAAGCTTCATCCATAAGAAGACAAAGGTGAATGGGATGATTACCTTCACACAACTTACAAGGAAATTTTACTTTACTCTTTTTCCCGTGGGATTTACTATTACTAGTTGAAGGTATATCACCAGTATGATCGCCAGAGGCTGATGAAAAAAGTCAATATGAACTTGTGGACCACACTTCTAAGACCTTGGGAATGCCAGGACAACTTCGAAGAAGGTGGTCATCCTTACATAACATGCAAGGGAATTTTACTTTTCGGGGCTAGTTGGAATATTTTTCTTCATTGGTTGCATCGATAGTAATCGCTGCTTGGTTGCCCCCTTTCTTATTTTTCTTCTTCTTCTTAGCTTCTTGGTTACTAGAATTAAGAATTTCACCAAGTGAAGAGGAAGAACAGGGCGAAGAAATAGGCAAAGAAGGTGAGGGGTCAACTTTAGAATCAACATGAAGTTAATGTTGTTCAGGTGGAGGAGAACTTGGTTGAAAAGTAGTTGGGACACTCGGAATCATCGAGGTCAAAAATAACCAAACTAGCAGACCAATGGTCAATCTAGGAAGGGACAACATTGCCATATAGGGAGCACCAACATTTACAAAAGAAGGAAAAGGAATAGGATTCTCGTCATGGGGGTTTCCTTGGTTGGTAGACTTGGGAAATGTTGCCATCAGTATCAACCTAAGATCTACTAAGGATTATTTCCATAGGAAGGATGTTTTTCCATGGTCAATTAATATTATAAATTAACAACAAATAAATCAAAAAGGGGTAACTAGGGAAAAGGGTTTACCAAGTATCTGTGAACCATAATATAAAGCTTAGCCGAAACCAAGGATTTAACGTACGACGACCAACATACTCGAATGTTGTGTTCTGTGTATCATGATTACAAGGCGGTTGGCTCGGTTACATGTGACTAAAGGATATAAACCTAATGGGGTCTCCCAATATATACACAATAGTACAGGGAGCACAAGTCTGTGTTAGAGTTGTCTAATACAGAACCGTTCGATGAAAGCGTCCCTATATACTTATCGTACTGAAGTGCCTCCTATATACCCAAAAATACTAGAGAACATTCTATATACTTCCATACTGGGATGGGATTTCACCCCTAGGATACACTACAGGCAGTTAATGACAGTTTCTATGTTTAAAAACGTCGGAACATATCTCTAGCCTAGACCTCTAGATATTTATGTTAAGTTCCAAATGCTCCTTAAGTTAATTAAGGTAAAATTTAACGTTTATCTTCAATTATGTTTCACTTTTGGGCTCAAAACTATGTCACATGGACACCTATGATGCAACTATATGATAAAATGAAAACTTTTCGTTTCAATGAAAGCTAGACTAATCAAGGGAAGAAATTTCAATCAATAATGCATCACACAAAATACCTTCCACTAACTTTCACTTACATCTTCCAAATGCAATGCCAAAAGTAAAAATGATTTTCACTTTTCACTATCCTAGATGCAACTTTTCGAAAGCAAAATGATTTTAAATTTACTAAGATGCACTTATATGAATTATGCTTTTCTTTTCGTTTTGAATGATTTGATGCACCTAATACAGTTTTTTAGCTTTCAATCACTGAAAAATGTGATATATTCTCAATGATGAATCTTAAAAATAACTTTTCAATGCAACTAATCTAATGCATTTTCACAAAAAGTAAATTTTGAAAAACAAGTTAAAACAAATGCAAAACAATGTTTTCAATGATTTCCACATAATACAACACTCAACCAATCAGCAAAACAAACATCTCAATGACATCAACAAGCAGCAAGCAATGACCAATTGACCAGAAACCCTAGAACTCAGTAATATTTCACTTTGAAGCTAATGAGACAAATTTTGCAAATTAATTAAGACAATCAATCAAAGCACTGATAAATCCAAGCATACAAGATGGGAAAATATCTTAGGGGCCAAGACACACTAGATTCTAAGGAACAAACCTTAAAAATTCTCACATTCAAGGATCATCGCTACTTTAGATACCAAAATCCATGATGATTGGGTTATCATCGTTACTTTTCATAACAAAACCTGCAATGGTCGGGCTCATTAGCACTACTTTGTATAGTAGTGATGATTTCAGTGCGACCAAACAGTGAAGAAAAAAAATCATCGCAACTGTAAAGGTAAAAACCGTGATGCCATCACAATTATTAGAGTTAAACCCGCAATGGGCGAGGAATATGGGAAAAAACAAAAAGATTCCAAGAAACAATCCAGACTTAGCACTCTAAGGAAGTAATCAGTGATGGTATAAACTTAGATTGATGCAGACAAGTCGAGAAATCGACAGTTGGTCTACCTAGTTAAAGGATCTAATTGAAGGAATGAATGGAAAGGGTTATAGCTTCCCCAGCGAAGTCACCATTTTTTTGTCTAAAAAATCCTCTTTGCAGACAGAGATGATACCTCTAGCCTAATGAGTGGGACTAGCAACCTACGTGACAATCTACTGGAAACTTTCCTAAGTTACAATTGAAATGAGAGATGAAGAAGATGGCCTACCTCGTTCTGATGCTATCACGCCCTCCTTTATTGAAGACCTTGAATCACTTGCATCACGGGCTCGGTCTTGCTACTCACAATGTTTAAACACCTACACAAGGGATCAAGACACAACAAGTCATGCAAATACAAATAGCATAACCAAAAGTAACCTACTTAACAGATCAACAAGCATTAAGATAAATGATACATAAACATACACATTTATGGAAAATAAACCAGCAGTTGTATATTAATAAATAAAGGAGGAAGCATACAACCAAGCCTTGATGTCAATAGGCTCTCCTTGAATGAATGTCCAAGTCCAAGCTTAAGCTCTCCAAGCACTCATTCCCCAAGCCAAATGAGTAGAATATAGGCACAATTTTAGCATAAGGGTGCAAATAAACAAAGACCAACTATTTGGGAATGGGAGAGGATGATTATATAGGCAGGGAAAGGGAATTAAGATTTCTCCAAAAATAGGAGAAATCCCTCATCTCAAGGAGGTATCTCATAGGGATAAGACCAAAAGGCCAAGTTGAGAGAACTCGACCTCATCCATGTCGAACAACCTCCATCTCATCGCTCTGGAAGCTTCTAAATCACGAAGCTTCCCATCCTTTTTAGGAAAATTTCCTTTTAGGGATCATCGCGAGTGTCCAAGCAAATAGAGCGATGGCATTCTGGGCTAGTATAGTGCAACTAGTGACCATTGCAATTTTTAGTATCATAAGAGCGATGATTGTAAAATTAGGTTTTCATAGCCAATTCCTTTAAGGGAAGCTCAAGGCATTTTCTAATCAATGCTTTAGGGAGGATTTGAGCTGCATATCTAAATGAGTATAATGCATGATGGTTGTGTTTTGAGCACTTTGAGGTATGTCGCAGGGAAGTGCGAGAGGTGTGACAAAATACTGTGTAACAGATGCCATCGGAGTTCTCCACCTACACCGTGAGAAATTAGAGTGTCTCCTAGTATTTCAGGCTTTACCGTAATCCACATTCTGATCCAGGAATCACTAAGCCCTACACTGAGACACACTCTTCAAGATTTACCGTACATCCCATCTTGGGACTACTAGGCCCAACGAAGAGAAATCCACCTCTTGGCTTTACAATATATCCCGTAATTCATGGGCAAGGATTCCTAGGCCCACTGAGGCACACAATTTGGCTTTACCGCAACCCATAATATGGTTCAAGGGTTACTAGGCTAGTGGATTTGTTATGTAGTATCCTTTCTGAAGGTGAACGAAAAGAAACTACTTTAGGTTGTGGATGACAAACAACCCTAACAATAAAAATGGTTGTTAAACAGTGTAGATCTGTAGCTAATGATAGAAATAAAACCTGCCAAAGTCCTGATCTATGCAATAGAAATAGTTAAACAGCAAAATGGAATAGTAAAATAAGCGCAAATAACTCCAATAATCCAATGGAAACCAGATATATAAACAATATATTTTATTAAACAACACCTATGAAGGGAACAAATAATGTTACCAAACCCTCTCTATAGGATGGGTTCTTCGCTATCCTAAATGTCTTCAGCTTTTGTAGTCTCTCTCCTCTATAATGTGTAAAACCCAGCAAAAAAAATGTTTGAACTCAATGAGAACTCAAATGAAAAAGAAGACGGTGTGTGACAATGATAATAATCAGAGCTACAACAATGAGTGCAACAATGAAAATGATCAAAAGTGAAGAACGAATGTAAAACCTTTCTATTTATAACAAAATATTACGTTATTCTTGAAAAATAGGAAATAATAAAATATTATTAACCAAATTCTAAAAATAACTATTTAGAATATTTTGTTATATTTTGTTGGAGGGAAAAAGTATTTAAACTTATTTAGAAATAATAAATAAATAAATGATTTATTTATCGTCTCAAGAAATATGGTTAAGGAATAATAAACAAATAATTATTTATTTAAGTATTCCTAGGGGATTTAGTCAAACTAGACAAGGAATAATAACTAATTAGTGATTAACTAATTATTCCTAGAGAAAAATAAGATAATTATTTATTTATCTATTTATTTCTCATAACTGGGTCAAATATGACAAGGAATATTAGTTAAACAATGGTTTAATTAATTATTGTTAGAAGATAATTAAATAAATAGTGATTTATTTAATTATTCCTCATGGGTTTAATTATAAATGACTTAACAAATGTAGTTTCTTAAGTAATTTATTATAGTGAAAGCAATTTTACTATGGTAAAATTGGCCCTACATGGTGTACTTCGATCCATCTAGTAAATTATGGCTAGATGATCAATTTTTGGTGATAACAGGATTTACCGTGATCCACAGTCTAGTTCAGGGACCACTAGGCCATGTGTTTATCAATCCAAAGATCCACTCCACTCAGCTTGGAATCCATCCGACCACCCCACATTAACCAAATATGAGAAACCCATCTCATCAAAGCTATCAGGAAATGGCAAGACTAAGCTGAAGAACATTGCCACACTTAGAAAAACCCATGCCATGATATAAAAGAACTGCATGAAATACAATGCATGCCAAATCTAGCAAGAAAAATACACATACAAGTCGATACCTACAATGAAGTTTGTTGTCGATGCTTGATCCTGACTTTCCCTACTTGATCTTAGCTTCTCCTTCTTGTCTTTCTTGCTCTAATGCCAAAGTGCTCCAAGAAATTCTAAGTGTTCAAGAGTGAGAGAGAGAGAGAGAGAGAGAGAATAATGAGAAAGCTCCAAAGGTAAACTGACAAAAGGTTACCAACTGATCCTCAGAAGACTTTTTATGAATAAGGCCTCTATTTTCTTTATTTTCCTTCATTTTCCTCCTCACATGCAACATGTGACCTTTCACCTCCCTTTTCTCCTAATTTCTCTTATTTTCATAAATAATTGTGCCAAAAATACCATTTTGTCTTTCCAAAGCCTTAAACATTTCCTTTGTCAATTTCCTTAGCCATAAAATCAAATGAACACCCCCTAGGATGTCTTGCCCAACATTCATCTTGGAATAAGTGTCCCATCAACTATGGTTATTACTTTTAACTTTTATTACATGGGATTTCATCAAGGCTGTTACACAACCATGCCTCTGCTTCCTATGATTTATTCATCTCTCCATCAAATGTAGGTTCCTTTGCTTTCTTAAAATCGTCTGGCAAATATCCCATGTCACTCCTTCTATAAGGATGATATTGATTTTGATCATAATGACTATTAGAACCATAACTAGAATTGTACGTGTCTATCACCTTTCATATCCGTAGTGTCCAACAATTTTTCATCTTTAATCGTGTCATCTCTATCCGACCGACAATCACAATGAGGCCTACGGCCATATGCCCCATTATTTTTTTTCCTCCTTCTCATGGCTGATCTGAAGTGGTCCCTGTCGTTGCAATTCTGACAAACTTTGAAGTATAACTGCATTTACCTCTGCTTGTTTCTCTTGTGCGTGTATGATCGTGTCATTGGTTGTCCTGCAACTCCTTATTTCTGTCTTTAATATTCTCAATGTGTTTGCGAAATTAAAAGAGTGCACAACAACAAATTGTTCATTTGATCCATAGAGAGAGCCTTAAGAACCGTAGTCTACCATCTTGCTATTCATCTTTGATATTATTCCTGCAAGGTATATCAACATAGTTACTGATCAAACAAGAAAATGAACTAGTCTCTGTTTTTTTAGGTAGCAAAAAATCACTCGATTTTGAAAAATGGTGATTCAGAATACACATTTTTCTTAGCATATTTTTGCCACTTTAAATTTTTTATATATCAAGTATGAACAATTTTTTTAAATGTTAGTGATTTTCATGTTGATTTTGTAAAGTGTTGATGCAACATCAACACATTTTTTTAAATATTAGTGATTTTCATGCTGATTTTAAAAAGCGTTGATGCAGCATCAATACATTTTTTTACAGGACTTATTTTTGACACTTTAAATTTTTTTATGTATTAAGTGTGAACATTTTTTTTTGTTAGTGATTTTCATCTTGATTTTGAAAAGTGTTATGAGAATCAACCATTTTTGTTTAGAGGACTTAGTTTTTACACTTTAAATTTTCTAATGAATTAAGTGTGGATAAATTTTTTTAAATGTTGGTGATTTTCATGTTAGTAATAAAA
>APFE030489161.1:0-14587 GCA_000404065.3 Pinus taeda
GGGGTGTTGTTGGCCACAACAGTAAGATACTGAACTACAAAAACCTCTTTCATTTTCTTCAAATTCATTATGAGGTGGGAGAAATTTATGGTTAAACTTGCGCTATGAAACTGCTGTAGGTGCAATTTGTCACAAGCATATTTTTACACATGTGTTTCAAAGACTCATTATGGGTAGTAGGAAAGATGTTTCAAAAACCCAAGAGAGGTTTTGTTCAACATGGATTGGTTCACAAAAGCCTCCTTCAGGTTTTCTAAATACATTTTTTGTGAGAAGATATGAGCTTTTTCCCAAGACCTATTTTTCAGCCAGAACAGAGCAAGGAACAGTCTCCTAGTTTCTAGGAACATTAAAAGGATGAGTCATCAAGGGCCAGCTAGAGGGTTATGAGCACCACCAAATTCGACTTCATGGAGTTATAGGTGTCAAATTAAATATTTAGATAAGGTTGTTATAATCATAATAAGGAGTTACACTCCTAGTTGTATTAGGTCTCTAAGACTGCTAGTTAGCTGTCTTTTGTATTAAATAGTTAGTTTTAAGTGTCAATAGGTGTCAAATTAGGAGGAATTCGAATTCCCATAATGCTGGAGGAAGGAATCTACATGAATTCTATATATAGCAGAACCTCTGATGTACAAGTGGTTGGAAATTTATTGAAAAAATCTCTGATATTTGGCTTTATATAAAGACTCTGTTTTAGTAATACAAGATTGGCTTTGCTTCTCAGGACTCAGGAGTGATTCGATGTTCAGAATGTGTTGGATTGTTCTTTTCCCAATATTTACAGTGGTATGAACATGTAATCACTTAGAATTCACTCATGGTGCTCTAACTTCCTGTATACATTCATAGGCTGTGTGGTCCTATATGTTTTTCGTATGTTCTGAATGTGTTGAATGCTAAATGCCCTGACTTCTATGTAAGGTTGATACCATTGTTATACTGAAATGATGTTGACTCCATAAGCCCAATGGATAGTTTCTAATTGTGTTTCCACCACTCATATTTTTACATTCATTTCACAAGAGTTAGCCATCTTATTCATGATCAAAAAAATTAATCCTTTGAGAGAGCCCTCTCTGGTTGGGGAGGCTAAGCCTTAGCCTAAAGTAGGTTTGAAATAGTTACTTGAGGTCTTCTTGGTCTGCAACCTTCTAGGGTCAGATTTTGAGATAACAGGTTGAATCTGAGAGTTGGTTATACTGAAGAGACTCCACAAAAGACAAGGTATGTAAATGGCTTGAGGTTGGAGATATTGGACGAGATAAGTATTCTTTCCCCGAAGACCATAGAGGAAACATATCAGAGTGCCTTAAAGGCAGAGGAAAATATCACAAGGAAACAGATCACTGGGAGAGGATGAGGAACTGGCAAAGGAAAAGGACAATCATTTGGTAGAGGGAGAACTATGAACCATAGTGAAGAGGGAAGCAGTTCAAAAACCTCAAGGACAGCAAAAAAAGAGGTATGTAAATGGCTTGAGGTTGGAGATATTGGATGAGGTAAGTATTCTTTCCCCGAAGACCATAGACGAGGCATATCAAAGTGCCTTAAAGGCAGAGGAAAAGATTACAAGGAAACAGAACGCTAGAAGAGGACAAGGAACTGACAGAGGAAAAGGACAATCATTCAGTAGAGGGAGAACTGCAACCATATAGGAGAGGGCAGCAATTCAAAAAACTCAGGGACAGCAGAAAAGGAGGGTAGTACTAGAGGAGGAAGGCCATACTAGAGAGGAAGGGGAAATGGTAGATGCAAAGGAGCTGCCAACCAGTGCTACAAGTGCCGCAAGTGGGGGCACATATCATTTGAGTGTCCGGAGGGTGAATAGGTTGGGGCAAGATGATCATATGTTGCCCAAACAGAGGAAGCAAAGGCACCACCCTAGTAGGTAGAGAATGTGCTAGAGATAGGGGAGGCCTTAGTTTTGAATAAGGTACTTTTGAAACCATAAAAGGAGACAGTTGACCCAACTCAAAGGAAGGAATTATTCCAGATAGTTTGTAAGTCACATGGAAAATGTTGCAAGCTAATTATCGATAGTGGAAGTACTGATAATCTAGTTGCCACAGAGATGGTGGAGAAGTTGGGATTGAAAAGGTTGAAGCACCCCACTCCTTACAAGGTGTCGTGGCTACAGAAAGGACATCAACTATTAGTTGATGAACCATGTGAGGTTGAGTTCCATATTGGCAAATACAGGGATAAAGTTATTTGTGATATTATGCCTATGGATTTATGTCACATACTACTAGGAAGACCATGGCAGTATGATAGAAAGGTAGTGCATGATGGGAAGACAAACTTTTACAAGTTTGTCAAGGATGGGATTAAGCACATGCTTGTACCCATCAAGGAGGAAGAGACAATAGAAACTAGTGGTGTCAAAACATTGCTAGTGGGAGGCGAGGAATTTTTGAAACAGATTGAAGACATCGAGATAAAATATGCTATTGTAAGGAGGTTGAAGACAGTATTGTTACACACTGAAATTGCAGATTTGCCTAAAGAAATTCAGGACATGTTGTAGGAGTTCAGCGACATTGTAGTAGATGATTTACTAGATAAGAGAAGTATCAGTCATCACATATATTTTATACCCGAAACTGATTTACTAAACAAGGAAGTGTATTCAATGAGTCCTAAGGAAAATGAAGAGATCAGAAAATAGGCATAGAAATTGCTGGATAAGGGGTTGATAAGGGAAAATTTAAGTCCCTGTGCAATTTCGACAGTTTTAGCTCCCAAGAAAGGAGGAGAGTGGTGAATGTGCATAGATTCAAGGGCCATCAATAAGATTACCATTAGGTACAAGTTCCCATTGCCACGAATGGATGACACGATGGACTGCTTAAGTGGAGTAGCATATTTCTCAAAAAGGGATCTCAATAGTGGATACCACCAGATCAAAATCAGAGAGGGGGACAAATGGAAGACAACTTTCAAAACTAATGAAGGACTGTATGAGCGGTTGGTGATGCCATTCGGATTAAGTAATGCCCCTAGTAATTTTATGTGCCTAATGAACGAAATGCTGAAAGAGCTCATTGGGAATTTCGTGATTGTATATCTTGATGATATACTGATTTACAACAAGACTAAAGAAGAACATTTTTGACATGTTCAGAGTGTGCTCGAGAAATTGCAGCAAAACAAGTTGCTGGTAAATTTGAAGAAATGTTATTTTTTAAGAGGGAAATAGTTTATTTGGCCTTTGTGAGTGCAAAAAATGAGTTGAAAATGGACCCAGAGAAAGTCGCATCTATCATTAGCTGGCCATCCCCAAAGGTCTATTCGAGGTTCGTATTTTTCATGGGTTGGCAAGTTTATATCATAAGTTCATAAGGAATTTTAGTGATATCTATGCACCTATGTTGGACACAATAAAAAAGGAAAGTCATCCTTTCTATTGGACTAAAGCGGCAGAGAAAAGCTTCCAGATCTTAAAGAAGAAGATCATTGAAAGACCGATTTTGAAGTTACCTTATTTTATCAAACTGTTCCAAGTTCATTTTGATGCCAGTGGTACAGCCATTGGGGCCGTACTCAATGAGGAAGAGAAACCTATTGCTTACTTCAGCGAAAAGTTGAACGAAAGAAGACAGAAGTACTCATCTTATGACAAGGAATTCTACGATGTCATCCAGCATTGAAGCATTGCAGACATTATTTGTTGGGTAATGAATTTGGTTTGTTTTCTGATAATTTTGCATTGCAGTATGTGATGTAGCAGCACAAGCTGAACCACAAGCATGCAAAGTGGGTTGAGTACTTGCAAATTTTCACGTTTGTATTAAAGCATATTAGCGAACAGACTAACACGGTAGCAGATGCATTGAGCAGGAGGTTTTTTCTTTTGCAGGAGAGTATGATACAAGTGTTGGGTTTTGAACACCTGAAAGACTTGTATAAGATAGATGCAGATTTCAAGGAGGCTTATGAGGCCTACTAGAATCCTTTGTTGAGGAATAATAGTCCATGGTTGAACTATAATTTACAAGAGAAATTGTTGTTTAAAGGAGGACAATTGTGTATTCCCGACTGTTCGACGAGGGAGAACATCATTCGAGAGAAACACAACGAAGGTGTTGCTAGACATTTCGGCATTGATAAGACCTTAGATCATCTCGGTCACTTTTATTACTAGCCAAAGATGTGAAGGGATGTGCAGGGATTTGTAAGCAGGTGTAAAGTGTGTCAGTTGGTGAAAGGACACAGTTAGAATACGTGACTCTACACACCACTGCCTATTCTGAGTAGACCATGGGACTTAGTTAGTTTGGACTTTGTCTTGGGTCTGTAAAGAACACAGCATAGTTACGGCTCTGTGATGGTGGTAGTGGGCCGGTTCTTGAAAATTGCACATTTCATTCCTTGTAGAAAAACCAGTGATGCCACTCACGTAGCACACTTGTTTTTCATGGAGATTATCCGACTGCACAGTTTGTCTAAGTCCATTGTTTCCGACAGGGATGTGAAGTTCACAGGACATTTATGGCACACCCTTTGGTAGAAGTTGGACACACAGTTGAAATTCACCTCCACTTATCACCCACAGACTGATGGGCAGATAGAGGTGGTGAACAAGAGCTTGGGAAACCTGCTACGGAGGTTGGTTGGAGAAAATTCACAGATGTGGGATCATGTACATGCCTAGGCGGAATTTGCTTACAGTGATTCGCCAAACTGAAGCAAGGATACAGTCCTTTTCAGATCTTATATGGCATGAATCCTTGTGAAGTGCATGAACTATGAGAACTAGGACAGCTACAAAGAAGAAGTGTTGATGGGGAAGATTTCACCAAATCAATGAAAGACCTACATGAGCTGGTAAAATCTAAGTTGTAGAATAGTAGTCAGTGCTATAAACAACAAGCAGATCTAAAATGGTGGGAGGTACAATTTAATGTGGGAGATGGCATTCTCTCACATTTATGGAGAGAAAGGTTCCCTAAAGGTGAGTACAACAAGTTAAAGTTTAAAAAGATTGGCCCTTGTAAAATTCTGTGCAAATTCTCTGCGAATGCCTATGAATTACATCTTCCCCTAGGAATAGGCATATCACCTATCTTCAACATGGAAGATCTGTTTCCATACACTGCCAGCCCTGAAGATGACAGTTTGGCATGGCCATAACAGGACACCCAGACAGAAAGCAGTTCTTGGATGAGACAAATGCCTTCGGCTCAGCCCCTTGAGATCATGAGAGTTCTCGACACACAGGTGGCCAGGCGAACTCGCAGAAAAGAGTACCTTCAGTACCTTGTCAAATGGAAGAACTGTCCCATTCATGACAGTTCATGGCTTGACACGGCACAGATACAGCGTACAGGATATTCTGTCGAGGAGCTCATGGAACAGAGCCATGAATTTTTGTTACCCCGGGAGCCTGATGCAGGAGCATCCAGCTCAGGGTGAAAAAAATGAAATTGTTTGTCTCATAGGTTACAGGTTGACAAATTTATGGGTCGTTGTACCTGAGTCTTTTTAATTTCCTCAGTTTCTAGCATTTAGAACTTAACAGCAAGTTATGTTTTAATTTAATTATAATTTCTTATTTTTAGTTACTGTTTTGAATTAATTATATAATTTAGGTGAATGAGAATTAACAGTTATCCAATGTGGTTACATGTAGCTATTGACAGTTTCAAAAACTGTTCAACAAAGCATACAAAAAAAGAAAAAATGAGACATTTAGGGGGATTTTTGTATTTTCCATCATAGCAGAAGAATAATAGAAGCATACAAGAAATTGTTGAAATCATCTGAGTCCCTTTTGTAGCTAGATTACTTTTCTTTCCTGTTCTTAGAATGAACTGAGTATATTTCCAAACAAAAACTAGAACTGGAAAATTAATTTTCTTTAATGGGCATTAAGAATATCAGTGACGGCGAGATCGAAGACCAATGGAAATGTTAAAACAAACACACGGAGAGAACAACCACAACAACTATTTAAAGTTCCTGGAAACCATTGAGTGCATAATAAAGAAAACTTATAGAGGGTTTCACAAGAAGCACAACCAGATTTATAAGAAAAAGGAACACATCTGCGACCAAGTACCACATAAAATAACACGCGCTATTTTTTTTCTTACAAATATTGTTTGAGGCCAAACTAGAAAAGTCTTTAAATACATTTATAGTCCAAACTTCATATTACAAATTAGATAGACAGAAGTATTCAAATACGTTTACAGTCCAAAGTTCGTATTACAAAATACACAGAGAAACCTAGGTTCGAAACCCTAAAGGCACATTAAAATTTCACATCCCAAGCACAAACCAAACGACTTGCCTATTACTTGCAAAAATTAGAACGCGAACTCAAGTGACTGACAGAGGGGACGAAGCCTGAAACAAGGACCCATAACTATCAATAGAAACCAATTACAAGTTGCATGGAAAGATCCTACCTGGACTAACAAGTCACAAGAGCTGAAACCTTAGCTGCAGCGCCCCACAACCACCTGCAACCACCATTCACAATAGTGAGCAACTGGAAGAAAGAAAACCCCTAATGAATGAAAGGGGTGGAGTAAGGGTTTATAACCCATACTTACCAGAGGAGGAGCCGAAAAGCACAGGAGGAGAAGATGTGACAGGTCACAAACCAACAAGGAAACCCTACTCACAAGGAGCACAAGTTGTCAGTACCGATTGAAAACGAAAAGTGGAACCTGAATCAACGAAGGAGCACTTACCTGTGTCTAGCCGACGAGTAGAGGCTAAACACTGGATCACCTCATGACTGCAACCTGAAACATAGCGATCAATGGATAAATTAGAGAGCAAAGTCATTGAACTAGCAACTAAAGACAACAAAGACACCAAAGCACTCAAGAGGAAACAACCCTTAACCGTGCCCATAGTGCCTTCAGAATAGAGGAGCCACTTGCAAAATGCCGAGAGACGAGCTCAAAAACCCTTAGACAGACTAGCATATGGAATACCACAACAACAATATTACATTAATAGAGCCTAACCGACTGAGCAGAGCCATGGCCGAGGGATAAAAACAGAGTGCCACAAACAAACCCAACAAAATCACACGTGAAAACCAAAGAGCATAACCTCTCAATGCAACCAGAAGAAATTTGAAATGACAGTGTAAGTGAAGGGTTAGGGTTTCAAGTGTAGTGTAAGGTAGGAGAATGGGAACAGAGGTAGAGATTGGTGTCTCCCTCACAGCCAAATCTCATACCAAACCTTTAAACTCATCTAAATATCAAGCAATTGGTGGAGATTTCCAAATACCTTTTCATTAATAATTCAACCAATCAGATAAATTTCATCCAAACATAAGGACAAGAGCTAGTCCCATCAATTTTGGTATCAGAGCAAGTTAGTTAATTTATTTTTTTTAAGATGGAAGTTGGGAGAAGAGGTCGTGGCAGAGCTAATAGAAGAGCAGTAGAAGAAGGATTGAGGGAAGAGATTAGGATCCTGAATGCTCGCCTAGAAGCAGTGGAAGCAGGAAGAAGAAGGGAACACGATGTAGGAGATGATAGCAAAGAGGAAATTGTCATTGTGCAGGAGGGAGCAGATGGAGAAGGACCTGAACTTAAATTGTTGAGGTCAGTTGTAATGGCTAGCATTAAGCCAAAGCCAAAGATTTCAAACTATGATGGAAGCTTGTCCACAGAAACACTGTTGGACTAGATCAGTGACTTGGATAAATATTTTGAGTGTGAGGAGGTTAGCAAAGATAAAAGAGTTAAATTCGCTGCCACCAAGTTGAAGGGACATGCAGCCTTAAGGTGGGACAGTGTCCAGGCAGAGAGAAGAAGGTTGAATAAGCAACCTATCAAGCAATGGTCCAAAATGATTGCCAAACTGAAGGGTAAGCTTTTACCCAAAGATTACCAGATTGCTCTGCATCGACAAGTACAGAATTTGAAGCAGAGAGGAATGACGGTGAAGGAATACACTAAGGACTTCTATCGGGTGAATCTGAGAGTTGGTTATATTGAAGAGACTCTAGAAAAGACGGTAAGGTATGTAAATGGCTTGAGGTTGGAGATATTGGACGAGATAAGTATTCTTTCCCCGAAGACCATAGAGGAAGCATATCAAAGTGCCTTAAAGGCAGAGGAAAAGATCACAAGGAAACATAATGCTGGGAGAGGACGAGGAATTGGCAGAGGAAAAGGACAATCATTTGGTAGAGGGAGAACTGCCAACCATAGTGAAGAGGGAAGCAGTTCAAAAACCTCAAGGACAACAGAAAAGGAGGGTAGTACTAGAGGAGGAAGACCATACCAGAGAGGAAGGGGAAATGGCAAAGGTAGAGGAGTTGCCTACCAGTGCTACAAGTGCCACAAGTGGAGGAATAGATCCTTTGAGTGTCCAAAGGATGAACAGGTTGAGGCAAGAGAAGTGTATGTTGCCCAAATAGAGGAAGCAGAGGCACCACCCCAAGAGGTATAGAATGTGTTGGAGATAGAGGAGGCCTTATTTTTGAATAAGGTATTGTTGAAATTAGCAAAGGAGACAGCTAACCCAACTCAAAGGAAGGTATTATTTCCGATAGTTTGTAAGTCACACGGAAAATGTTGCAAGTTGATTACCAACAATGGAAGCACTGATAATCTAGTTGCCATAGAGATGGTGTAGAAATTGGGATTGAAAAGGTTGAAGCACCCCACTCCTTACAAGGTGTTGTGGTTACAGAAAGGACATCAACTGTTAGTTGATGGACAATGTGAGGTTGAGTTCCATATTGGCAATACAGGGATAAAGTTATTTGTGATATTATGCCTATCAACATATGTCACATACTGCTAGGAAGACCATGGCAGTATGACAGAAAGGTAGTGCATGATGGGAAGGAAAATTGTTACAAGTCTGTCAAGGATGGGATTAAGCACACGCTTGTACCCATGAAGGAGAAAGAGACACTAGAAACTAGTGGTTTCAAAGCTTCGCTGGTCGGAGGAAAGAAATTTCTGAAACAGATCGAAGATACCAAGATAAAATATGTTATTGCAAGGAGGCCGAAGACAGTGTTGTTACACACTGAAATTGCAGATTTGACTGAAGAAATTCAGGACATGTTGTAGGAGTTTAGAAACATTGTAGTGGATGATTTACCAGATAAATTGCCTCCTAAGAGAAGTATCAGTCATCACATATATTTTATATCCAGAGTTAGTTTACCAAACAATGCAGCGTACCGAATGAGTCCTACGGACAATGAAGATATCAAAAAATAGGTACACAAATTGTTGGATAAGGGGTTGATAAGGGAACATTTAAGTCCATGTGCAATTCCGACAGTTTTAGCTCCCAAGAAAGGAGGAGAGTGGCGAATGTGCATAGATTCAAGAGCCATCAATAAGATTACCATTAGGTACAGGTTCCCATTGCCACGAATGGATGACATAATGGACTGCTTAAGTGGAGAAATATATTTCTTAGAAATTGATCTCAAGAGTGAATATCACCAGATCAGAATCAGAGAGGGGAACAAATGGAAGACAACTTTCAAAACTAATGAAGGATTGTATGAGTGATTGGTGATGCCATTCAGATTATGTAATGCCCCTAGTATTTTCATGTACCTAATGAACGAAATGTTGAAAGAGTTCATTGGGAAGTTCGTGATTGTATATCTTGATGATATACTGATTTTCAGCAAGACTAAAGAAGAACATTTTCAACATGTTCGGAGTGTGCTAGAGAAATTGCAGCAAAACATGTTGCTGGTAAATTTGAAGAAATGTTCTTTTTTTCGTAGGGAATTAGTTTATTTGGGATTTTTGATTGTAGAAAATGAGCTAAAAATGGACCCAGAGAAAGTTGTAGCTACTATTAGCTGGCCATCCCTAAGGAGTCTGTTTGAGATTCGTGGTTTTCATGGGTTGGCAAGTTTCTATCGTAAGAACATAAGGAATTTTAGTGATATCTGTGCACCTATGTTGAACACAATAAAAAAGGAAGGTAAGCCTTCCTATTGGACTGAAGCGGCAGAGAAAAGCTTCCAGATCTTAAAGGAGGATAGTTATGTATTCCCGACTGTTTGATGAGGGAGAACATCATTCGGGAGAAACACAGTGGAGGTGTTGCTAGACATTTCGGCATTGATAAGACCTTAGATAAGCTCAGTCACTTTTTTTACTAGCCGAAGATGCAAAGGGATGTGCAGCAATTTGTAAGTAGGTGTAAAGTGTGTCAGTTGGCGAAAGGACACATTCAGAATATAGGACTCTACACACCACTGCCTATTCCGAGTAGACCACGAGACTCAGTCAATTTGGACTTTGTCTTGGGTCCACCAAGAGCACAACGTGGTTACAACTCTGTGATGGTGGTAGTGGACCAGTTCTAAAAAATTGTACATTTCATTCCTTGTAGAAAAACCAGTGATGCCACTCACGTATCACACTTTTTTTTACGGAGATTGTCCGACTGCACAGTTTGTCTAAGTCCATTGTTTCCAACAGGGATGTGAAGTTCACAAGACATTTCTAGTGCACCTTGTGGAAGAAGTTGGACACACAGTTGAACTTCACCTCCACTTATCACCCACAGATTGATGGGCAGACAAAGGTGGTGAATAGGAGCTTGGGAAACCTGCTATGGAGGTTGGTTGGAAAAAATTCACGGATGTGGGATTGTGTACTTGCCCAAGAGAAATTTTCTTACAATGATTCGCCAAACCGAAGTACAGGATATAGTCCTTTACTGATCTTATATGGCATGCATCCTCGCAGAGTGCATGAAATATGAGAACTAGGACAACCGGAAAGGAGTGTTGATGAGAAAAAAATTTGCCAAAGCAATGAAAGATCTACATGAGTAGGTAATATCTAAGTTGCAGAGTAGTAGTCAGTGGTATAAACAACAAGCAAATCTAAAATGGTGAGAGGTATAGTTTAATGTGGGAGATGAAGCTCTCGCACATTTATGTAGAGAAAGGTTCCCTAAAGGTGAGTACAACAAGTTAAAGTTTAAAAAGTTGGCCCTTGTAAAATTTTGTGCAAATTCTTTGCGAATTCCTATGAATTAGAGTTGCCCCCAAGAATAGGAATATCACCTATCTTCAACGTGACAGATCTGTTTCCATACATTGCTAGCCCTGAAGACGACAGTTTGGAACGGATAGAATAGGACACCCAGACAGAAAGTCGTTCTTGGATGAGGAAAATTCCTTCATCACAACCCCTTCAGATTGAGAGAGTTATCAACACACAAGTGGCCAGCAAACTCGTAGAAAAGAGTACCTTAAGTACCTTGTCAAGTGCAAGAACCATCCTATTAAGGAGAGTTCGTGGCTTGACGCGGCACAGATATAGCGTGCAAGATATTCTATCGAGGAGCTCATGGAACAGAGCCATGAATTTATGTTACCCCGGGAGCCTCATGCAAGAGCATCCAGCTTAGGCTAAACAAAATGAAAGTGTTTTTCTCAGAGGTTATAGGTTGACAGATTTACAGGTCGTTGTACCTGAGTCTTTTTAATTTCCTTAGTTTCTAGCATTTAGGACTTAACAACAATTTATGTTTTAATTTCATTATAATTTCTTCTTTTTAGTTACTATTTTGAATTAATTATAGAATTTAGGTGAACGAGAATTAACAATTATCCAATGTGGTTACATGTAACTCTTGACGGTTTCAAAAACTGTTCAACAAAGCATACAGAAAAGAAAAAATGAGACATTTAGGGGGATTTTTGTTTTTTCCATCATAGCAGAAGAATAATAGAAGCATACAAGAGATTGTTGAAATCGTCTAAGTCCCTTTTGCAGCAAAATTACTTTTCTTTCCTATTCTTTGAATGAACTGAGTATATTTTCCAAACAAAAACTAGAACTAGGAGATTAATTTTCTTTAACAGGCATTTAGAATATCAGTGACAGCGAGATCGAAGACTAGTGGAAACGTTACAATAGACACACGGAGAGAACAAATGTCGAACAACTAACAACCACAATGACTATTTACAGTTCCTGAAAAGCATTGAGTGCATAATCAAGAAAATTGACAGAGGGTTTCACAAGAAGCACAACCAGATTTCCAAGAAAAAATAGCACATTCGCGACCAGGTACCACATAAAATAACACACACTATTTTTTCTTACAAATATTGTTTGAGGCCAAACTACAGAAGTCTTTAAATACATTTATAGTCCAAAGTTCATATTAGAAAATAGATAGACAAAAGTCTTTAAATACGTTTACAGTCCAAAGTTCGTATTACAAAATAGACAGAGAAACCTAGGTTCGAAACCCTGAAGGCGCATTAAACTTTCACAACCCAAGCACAAACTAATCAACCTATCTATTACTTGCAAAAACTAGAATGCGGACTCAAGTGACAAATAGAGGGGCCAAAGCCTGAAACAACGACCCATAACTATTAATAAAAACCAAGTACAAGTTGCATGGAAAGATCCTACTCGAACTAACAAGTCGCAGGAGCCGAAACCTTAGTCGCGACACCCAACAACCACCTGCAACCACCGTTCACAACAGTTAGCAACTGGAAGAAAGAAAACCCCTACCAAATGAAAGGGATGAAGTAAGGGTTCGTAACCCATACTTACCAGAGGAGGAGTCGAAAAGCGTAGGAAGAGAAGATGCGACAAGTCATCAAACAACAAGGAAACCCTACTCACAAGGAGCACAAGTTGTCAGTACCGATAGAAAACAAAAAGTGGAACCTGAATCAACGAAGGAGCACTTGCCTGTGTCTAGCTAATGAGTAGAGGCCGAACATTGGGTAATCTCATGGCCGCAACTTGAAACATAGCGACTAGTGGATAAATTAGAGAGAAAATTCATTTAACGAACAACCAAAGACAACAGAGATACCAAAGCACTCAAGAGGAAGCAACCCTTAACCATGCCCATAGTGCCTTCAGAAAAGAGGAGGCATTTGAAAAATGTTGAGAAACAAGCTCAGAAACCCTCAGACAGGCTAGCATACGGAAAGCCACAACAACAACATTACATTAACAGAGCCCAGGCAACTGAGCAGAGCCATGGTCAAGGAATACAAATAGAGTGCCACAAAGAAACCCAACAAAATTGCAGGTGAAAACCAGAGAGAAGAACCTCTTAATGCAACTGGAAGAAAGTCGAAATTATAGTGTGAGTGAAGGGTTAGGGTTTCAAGTGTAGCGTAAGGCGAGAGAATAGGAACCGAGGTAGAGATAGGTGTCTTCCTCATAGCCAAAGCTCATACCAAACCTTTAAACTCATCCAAATATCAAGCAACCAGCGGATATTACCAAAGACCTTTACATTAATAATTCAACTAATCAAATAAATTTCATCCAGACAGAAGGACGAGGGTTGGTCCCATCACCTTGCTATCAGGCATAGAAAACAATTTCAAGCATACTCCAACTTACATTGGCCTTCAAATTATTACTAATTACTAATTGTGTGAATCCTTTAATTTCATCTTGTATGCATGTGCTCCGTTGAAACTTCATGTATCATGTCAAACGTAGTGTTATCAGGAAATCTAGTGTCCATGCAAAGTTGCTAGTCCCACTAAGACAGGTAGCTATCTTAGAAACAAACAAACTAAAGCCACTTTCATTTTCCTTTATGAGAAGTAGATAGGAGAAGAGCGAAGAATACCAACCTCAATGTTTCGCTTAGTTCCTTGCTTGTTCTTTCTCCCCTTTGATAGATCTTTGCCACTCCTTCCTTGATTACCCCACTTCAAAGAGTACCTGTAAATTCAAAGTAGCATAATACCTTCAAAGTACAAAGATCTACAATCATAAACAATATAGGACTAGATATATATTGACCACACAAATGCATATATCATCAAACATACAAGAATGTTGAGCAAAACTTGAATGACTTTATTGATATAAATATTATAAGAGAGTATTACAACCCATTGATCTGACCCAACATCATCCTCCCAGCATGAAAGTCATTCTTCACCTCATGAAAAGCTTAGATCACCCAACACTATGATGTTCCACCAAGAAACCAACAACACTTCCTTACAAGATACAAAATTCCAGCCTCCAACCTCTGGATCTCTCGGAGGAGGGATCCATATATAGATATTTGCAAAGGTGTGAGTCAGCTATGGGTTTTTTATTAGTGTTATTCCACTGATAGTTCTTGGTTCCACTTGGCGATTTCATTGATCTCTTACTCATCCCTGGGCGAATTCTTAGAGGCAAGTGTCATATGAGAAGTTTCTAGAAGATTCCTTGATCATCCACTTAGAAAACTGTCTCTACCATTTGTCTATTCTTGCTCATCGCACCGTATAGAAGGACTTTTCAGTATGCATCACACCTCCTGTGTGTAGTAGGTGTGATGCATCACACCCTAGCCATGGAGAAAGTGAGATGGTCTAATTTTGACCAGTTCTGAGTAGTTTTTCATGGAGAACTTCTGGGAGATGATGTAATCAGCTGACTTTGCTCCTTTAGGGTATGAAACAACACTTTTAGGGACTTAGAAGCCCTTGGTTTATGGACATATAAGATTGGGGTTGCAATTCCCAAATATGTCTATAGCAATTGCCCCCTAAAGCATGAGGTCGTAAATCTTTTGATGTTGGGTGAAATGCTTTATCATGAGGATCTGAGGTTTTTTG
>APFE030489170.1:0-17163 GCA_000404065.3 Pinus taeda
ACTTGAGCTGAGAATCCCAGTCTGAAAATAGAAGTTCTTTATGTGATTCCTCCAGTTTCGGTAAATCATCCTTTCTCCCATCTTCTTATTCTTGCCAGGTGATAAAGTCAAAAATCCTTTTATGGATTTTGTCATACTAAATCCTCATCTCAACGACTTGGCTTGTTAGCTTATCACTGATCTTGCAATAAGGATTTATTTGCAAGATTTCCTGGCACAGAAGTTCCTTATTAGTTGGGTGTTAAGGCTAAGTGCTTCTTTTACGAACTGATCAATTTGTAGACTATATTTATACTTCTATGTCATTGCTTGAATCCACACATCATATTTTGCTAGGCTGGCTTGATGTTTTATTTGCATCTATTCAAACTCTTGCTAAAGTTTGGCAATTTGTAACTCTGTTTGTTGGTTAGATTTTTCTTGTTCTAGTTGTTGTTCCAATAGTAGGGTATTTTGTTCTTTTTCTCTTAGCAACATTTGAACCTTTGTTTCTTTATCAATAGTTTTCATAGCATAGGCTCCCACAAATTGCGATAGTGTCGTAAGGTTCTCATATGGGTCCATGGGCGAATCTTTCCAGACAATATCCATTGGTTCATTGTCGGGAGTGGTAACAACTACATCATCCAACTTTCTTTTCTTCCTCTTCCTTTTGATGATAGCTTTATGGGTAGGGCTATAAAACACATCTAAGGGAGGAATTTTCTCAATTCTCAAAACAATTTCAGAAGTGGGGGTGGTAGGAATGAGCTCTACATCTTGAGTGCTTACGGTTTTCTCCACTATAACTTCTTGAGTTGATCTGTATTGTGGAGTCTGTACTTCAGATGGTTGTTCTTCTATATGGATCTCTTTATTAAAATGCTCCCATTATTTTTCTAAATCAATAATTGGAGGTTTTGCCGACTGAAGGGAGGTAGAGTGAATTTCAACCTATTTTTCACCGAGGTTTACTCAACTACTTTCTCTGTAGTTCCAACTATGTCCATTTCAGACTCTTTGTTTTTACTACCCCCATTCTGGGACTATTGCTCTGAGTGCTCTGACTCATGGGTAGACTTCTCCTAGGACTTTGCTCCAGAATTATATTTAGAATTTTCTTTGGAGCTTTCCTCTAAGCTTACACTGGGAGTTGGCTCCCTTATTGGTCCAATCTGTAGCAGGTCCAATGGGACCTGTAATAATCTCCTCTCTCTATATTCATGGAAGGCCTCAAGATCATCTAGGGCAAAAAGTAGTGACGCCATATGCTTCACTTCAAAAAATGTCTCTTTTTGTAGGAAGAGGTCATCGAATGCATCTTCCTCATGGGTGAATATTTTCACTTTCACCATAGTAGTGAAGTCTTTGGCGGTGCCATTTGTATCATAATGTCTTCCTGGGAATTTAGCCAATTTCAGATATTTCATATTCTCTTCTTCCTTGCATACATGTCCAAAATCATGTAGTGCAAACGCACCACCTTGAAACGGAAATGTAGGCCAAATGGCCTTTTTCTATTCCTTTAATCCTTTTCTCAGCCCACCTTCTCCTATTGTTTGGTAGGCATCTCCCTAACCATTAACTTATTGGGGACATTGTATGGGAGGACATGCAGTGAAGAAATTCTCCTAAATACTCTGATATATGTAAATGTCTCCTCCCCAAACCATCTGGCTACAAGTAGGATATCTACTTTAGCTTATCTAGAAAATCTAGGGGCATTCCTATTATAGACCTATTTATGAATAGGTAGCATAACTCCTTGAAAATTTTTGTAAAAATGGGGGTGAAACTGAGACTCCCACATATTCTTATGATATATATGAATGGGAAGCAGGTCTTTCATAGTACACTTCCATCCTATGATAGGAAATTTGGAACCAAAATAGATAGCATCCATTATATAGGCACTCATGATAAATGGAGGGTAAACCCTGGAAGAGATACTCCTCTTTCTCCTATACTCCATTATGGCTTTCACCAAATTACCAGACAAAATTTGAGTCCAATTCATTATTGTTGTGTTTACGGCTGCATCTATTAGTGGCAACCATTCTGGGGAAAATTTGGTATTATTAGTCTTGCCAAACATTCTACATAGCATGGCTGCTACAAAACTATGAGGGGGAGATATAGATGTTGTAGAATACATACTTATTTTATCATTTTTTATCCTTCCTTCATTTTTTGTCTAGGTTTGCGTGACATCTGTTGGGTCTCCATTCTCCTTAGAAAATTTCTCGAGGATCTGTTTGTTGTAGAATCTATGGCTCTGGCAGATTGTACATAAGCAGTAGGTTGTCTGGTGAAAAAGATCCCATAACCTCCTGCCTGCTATTCTTAAATTCTTTGTCCAAGACATCAACCTAATCAATTATCCACTTGACCATATCTGTATATGGAATTATCTTTGGTCTTGTGGCTATGTGGTGCAGAAATGAGCACATCGTCTCGAAGATGGAGGCATCTGAGGAAGCATGACCATCGGTTGTGCCCTTTGTTACCAAAGGTATTCGTTGCTCTTCTTCTAATAAATCATACATGGTTTCCCACGTAGAGGTTCTTGTGTCTCTGTTGCATGTAGTATTAGAGAATAAAGGAGCCATTTCTGATTTCTCAGACGCGACTACCTTGCCCCTCTTTTCCATTGCTCCTAATGACTCTTTATGTGGATTTTTCTTGAAAATGGAGCAAAACAGAAGATATCGGATATAGACAGATAAGAATGAACATAAGAATGAATGATGCAGATAAATTTGAAAATGTGACAAGAAAGGAGTTTTTATTTGAATGCAGGTGAGAAGATATCGTATCACATTAAACTGCCTCTCAAATGTAAATGCTATTAACCCTTACTAAATGCCCACTAATGGTTCCTTATCCCTAGCTTTATTGCTCATTAATGCTCTGCATTGTATTTTGGGGAAGAAACTTTTTAGGGTGGCAAGCCTTTAAACTGTGAAAATGTTGATTTTGCGATTGTGATGCAATATCGCAGATCGTGTTATCGCATTATGGTTATGCGCTTTCTTTAACGTTTCTTTAGCTTCTACAGAATATGAAATGCAAGTTGCTCATTATCATTTTCAAAGCATAGATTATTTTTTTGGATTTTCTATGTAAATCCATTTTTCTTAAGAAACGGACTTGAGTGCTTGTTTATAACATATTTTGGAATCAGGTTCGGGTCTTCAATCACATTTTGAAATCTTGCATGATGATAAGTGTTCGATCTTCTCTTAAGTGTTCTTAATGTAATGCGATAAGGGAGATTGTGTCATCACAATCTTGCATAATGCATGGTTTAAGATACTTTTTTAAGGCGCACCCCTTGTAAGTGGTGATTTGCAATGTAGGCCTTATTTTAATAAGAAATGCTTTAGAACTTAGTTCACATGGGAAACCTAATAGTTTCGAGGTTTAGTGTGGTGTTTTCTTTTGATCACTTTTCGCTAGTTTTGATGGATAGCAAGGCTTTTTACACGCTTGATCATGCGATATGCGAAAAGGCAAACATTTGTTAGATTTTTCAAAAAATCTTATCTTGATATCTTGCTTTATTCCAAAAATTAACAAGAAAAATTCCTAAATGCTAAACTGATTTTTGGAAGGATTTTTTTAAAGGGTCCCCATTTATTAATATAATATTGACTATCACTATTAATAAATGGGGGGTTGTTGAGTAGCACAAAAGTCATCCGTGATGGTGTGCAAGCACCCCATGGTGACATCTTGCTAAAGTGAACTCTTGCCTCCGTTGCAATCGGTGGATTGGTTCAGCTCCTTCATTCAAATAGTCTGCTAACATGCGCATGGTCTTCTTGGGTGTAGCTGAACCAAAAAGACACTGATGCATTATGTCCGTGTTGATCTTCAAGTGTGTTTTGGTGGTCATGCACATCAACTTGTCGAAGTACATGTTCAACTCGAGTTGGACTTTCTTCTTGTCTTCGCCTTGGTGAGTGTGCTAAGTGGGTTAGATCGCATGCATGTGCACAATGACCTGGATGTTGTTGAATCCCTTGCATGCGATCAACAACACTTCTCACCATGTTTGCTCTGTGACAGCTGCTGGGATGGATCTTTGACTTGTACAGGTGCAGTCTCATTTGTGAGTGAATGTTGCGCCCACTGTTGTTCCTGATCCTACTGCAACTCATTCATCTATCTGTGCAGCTTCATGTTCTTCCTTGACTTGCTACTTCAGCACACGTAACTCCTTATTTGTTCCATTCTTTGTCTTTGCGGGATCTTCATGTCGTGTCGTCACCTCATAGCCTGAGTCTCCAAAGTTTCTTTCATCATCAATGGATCTGCTTGAGCTCGCAACTTTGTTCTGCCTCTATGTTGTCAACAACCTTTCTCTTGCATTCGTTGCATTCGATATGTTGCCTTCAGCTATTGTTCATGATGTTTCTCGTTGTGATGATGTTGCTATTATATCTTGATGTCCTTGTCTACGAATAACTTGATGTCTTCGTGGGTAGACAAATTCATAGACACTTGATCGACTGCATCCCTAAGTGTGCTTTGAACGGTGTCTTCTTCTCTGCTCTCATGGAAACCATTGTACCTATACTGCTGAGAGGTAGATGAAGACCTACAATAACTGGAGACATGGCAACACTCATGGCAAGCAATGTATCAGGCGAAAACCAAAATGAACTTGAGAACTGACTTGCAACATACCTGTGTGACTGATCATGAAGGTTGTGCAAGTTCGGCCTTGAGGTCGAGAGACTAACTACAAAGACTATGCAAGGCACAATTTGGGCTAATGGGAGACTAAATGACTACTGGAATTGTGCAATGCATAGTCCAGTCTTGTTTCTGACTACTGGAATTTTACAATGTGCAATCTCAACTGGCAATGGCTGTAGGCTCAGTGACTGCATTGCACAATTTTCTAGGCCAGCAATCATTGTCCCTCATAAATACGCAAAATAGTCCTAGAGAATAGTGCTTAGGCATAAATGTGCATTTCTGGAGAGGAAGACAGAGTCTTCCTTCCCTGGATTGCGCAATGCTATCTCAATGAAGGCAGAGTCCGGGCCAAGGTTGCCCAAACTCGCTGACGGGAAGCTGAACGCGAATGTGAGTACGAATGCATGGTGATACTAAGTGTAATCATAAGTGAATGATAATGCATGCAAACTGTGAATGATAGACTCAGAAAATGGAACAACATGCATGTGGGTGAGGTGAGTAGCCGAATCAGTGACCATTCATGAAAAACAGTTTCATGGATGCGACAATAGTGAGATAGCAACGAAAATTGAAATGGTGCTAGTACAAGATAATATGTATCAAAATGGCAGCAAAAGCTCACTGAAATCAAGTAGAGAGCATTCATACGAAGAGAAACACAAAAAGTGCCAAAAAAGAAACACAAGAAATGGGAAGTAGGCTTACCCCAAAACAGCTGAGTTGAATGTGTCAGAAGCTCCAAGATGTGATGTGGGATGTTAGAGATGCAAGGTTGATGTGAGGAATAAGCTCTACAATGTCTGGTTGATGATTTTTGATAACATCAAGGATGTGATGTGCATGCCACAAATATAGGGAAAGCGACACTTGGTGGGAGGTTTCTCAACTGATCCTTGCATGTAACCTCCAACTGCCAAAAATAGATCACTGAAACAAGGGATGCCTTTGCATGCTACCTTGGGAGAAGTAGTCCATGCATGCAAATCAGTTTTACTTAGTCCCGAAGGGAACCGATCAACTCAACTACACATGCAAGAGAATACTCGAATGTTGGGAGAAAATGCACATTTCTGGCTGGGAGCTGGGCTAGCTGCCCAGGGAATTTATGCAATTTCTAGGCAGAGCAGCTAACTGCTACCCAAATTTGCACAAATTTTGGGCTAAGCAACCCTGCTGGAAAAATTGCACAATTTTCACACTGAGTGTTAACTACTAGAAGTGTGCAATTCTAGAGCCCAGCAGGCTGCCAGTCAGGATTACTGAATTTCTTGAGGGAAGACTAGTTTACCTCTAGAATTATGTAATTTCTTGAGGGAGCTACTCAGCCTGCATCTAGACCAAGTCTGGGTGAACAACCTATGAGGGGAATGCATCAAGTTGTGCTCGACAAGCTACCTTTGTGCAAGAAAAACACTGAAACTTGTGTACTTGACGAAGCAAGACATGTTGCTATGAAACGTTGGTAGGGAGGCTCTAAAACAAAGCTAAGGAAAATTTTTGGAGGGTGGTTGTAGCTACTACAACACTTAGTGACACACTAGTAGAACTCAAACTCTCTGAATGGACCTCGTTCGTGAAAAGAAAGTTTAACACACCCAGAATTATTGTTGATTTCTCAACTCATCTTGGTTTCACACTAGCTTGATTATAAGACGTAGTATCTGCCAAGCTCTTGGTCGATTGACACACATTCCAAGCCAAGGCAACATAGTTGTTTCAATTATGGTTGAGGGGTATATTGATGCATAAGCATTATAGTCATTAGAGTCTTAGTTTCATCTCTGGTGTTGCTCCGCTTCCAGCAGGATTGGACAGTACCCTGGCGGAGTCACATAGGAACACAAGCATGGCTCCGCTACCAGTGAGCCTAATCAGTACCCCGGTAGAGTTACTTACATCACCTCTCTACACAGGAAGCCTTTCTCTTCTTTCACCTTATTCATTTTTTATTTTTTTAACTTTTTTTTTGTTTTTAATTTTTCAATTTTTTAACTGTGCATAGAACTTATTCAGTTCAGAGGTGGAAAAGGGATCCTGACTTATTGAGAGCAGAAGAGGTTGTTCTAGCAGAGAAGTAGTTTACTATACCTCTGACGTGCCTGTTAAGGTTTTCCCCCTCACCTTACTCTACTTGACTGAACAGACAAGGGTTAACCAAAAACAACCGACTATAGTAGATGACACTAGTTAGCGCGTAAGCATTATGTTTTCACCAAGGTTAACTTCGAATAGTACGTATTTTCTTTCGACGTATCATGGACTAAGAGTAACAAGTTCTTCATATAGAGGCAAGATGGTAGATAACCAAGTAGTGATAGCAACACAAGGCCTCTTGTACTTTACCCAGTTTTCTTTAAGAGTCATACATGGTTTCATGTGAAACCATCCTTCGAAGAAAACAAGAAAACTAACAAACAATAAAGCAAAGAAAGAGTAGAAACAAAAGAGAAAGAAAAGAAAGTAAGCGAACAAGCAAGCAGACAAACAAAAAAACCAAGCAATTAAGAAAACAAGCATGCAAGCAAACAAATCAAAAGCAAACACTACTCCTACTCCTAAGCTAACAATTCATGGGTCATCTCACATGAAGTGATACTTCCAATGTAGCCACTGAAACATTGGTTGGCCCATGTTGGTGAAGGATTAGTCCATGAGCAACCCAGTTGTGCAAACCAACAAACAAGAAAGATGTAATAGTGAAAACAAACACACTCCGAACTTACAAGCGACCATAGAACAAAGATGAGCGAAAGTGGATGACATGAATTCTGTGGAAATGCCATGATATTGTGCTACACTGCATGCAGATGTTGAGTGTGTGTATTCTCTTGGCTGTGACATGTAAGCAAATGTGAGAAAGGTAGACCACTTGTGGTGTGCATGTGTGCCTGCTATGTAAGATTCCTCCAACACATGAGAGATTGGATTGTGTAGTTTGAGTGGAGGAAGTGAAATCTGGATGTTTGGTTGATCTTCTATGCAAAGAAGAGAGTGAAGAGGAGCCTTGAGTGTTTCAACAATTTCTTGACTGGAAGTGAAACCAACCTCAGGATAGCAAGGGCCTGACATAACCATCAGCTCGGGCTAAAGTGCCTTGACAGCCTAGGGGGTTTCAACTTCATTGAAAGATAGATTATCGTAGACCAGTGTCTTGGACAGATTAACAACGATTGAATCAACATTGTGATCAAATGAGGAAGTGAATAGATCATGAAAAACAAGATAAAAAAATTTGAGATGTTCATCGACATCCTCATGATTTGATGAATCGGGAAGAGGGGTAGATGGGAAGCAAAGATGTTCACCCTCTATTTTTTCAGGAAATATGGATGATAGATTTGATGGATTTTCCAAGGAAGATGTGTCCTCTCTGCACTGTAATGGCAGACTGACATCTTACATGTCCTGTGAATGATAGGAAGTGGAAACATCTAGAAATGGGTTTGCACAAGGATCACAGTAGTGGCAGAGTTACAATGGATGTTAGGATGAAGAGGATGAGGCGCGGCTGAAAGGGAGTCATCCTTCACTGCGAGTTCTTCTTTAGATTCCCGCACACACTCATCATGAATGATGGCAAAGATTGGCTGCATAACCCCAAATCTATTAACAACCTGATCCTCATTCACAGTAGGTGAGGAGTTCAGAATGGAAGAACACAAGATAGTACAATCCGGAGGATCAACAAAATGCGAGGGTGGAGGTCGAGGGAACGAATCCATGTGACAACCAACAGGCTTGCAAGCCAAATCGACACATTTCTCAAGAGTAGGTGGGGTTGGAGGATGTGATAGTTCAACAGATGTGTGTGCATATTCTCCCACATCACTTAGTGGTGGTGGAGGTGTTTGATGAGGTGAAGGCAGACCATCAGTTGTGACAGCGACTGTGCCTACTCGTGATTGCACAATTCCATCACAAGAGTATGAGTGGGATTTGAGTGATTTCAAGAATTGTGGATTTTCAGATATGTGAAGAAGATACTCAAATATCCCATCAAGAATTTCCCAATCAATATCATCTTTGACGAATCAGTATGCAAGATTACAAAAGTTTGTGTAAAACTTCTTAATGGATTCATCAAGTGCTTTTCGTAATTCTAGCATTTCTTTGTTGAGTGCTTTATAGTCGAAGTGATTGAGAGCACAGTCTATCTCTACAACTAGATGAGAAAGAGAATGAATATATTTTTCGGTCAGCGTGGCACACCAGTGCATTGGGTGCCCTCGAAGCGTGCAGATGAACAACGTGCAGCTCATGTATTCTTCAAAGAATCCACGCCTTTCGCATGAGCCTACAACATCAACTGCATGCCTAACCAAGGCTACATAGCCTTCGCCATTGAATGTTTTATGAGACAAGTTACCCGAGATATTTTCTGAGATGATGAAATCATTCCCATAAGACATACATTCCAGAAGAGCAACTCGGTAGTTAGTCATGGTAGTTGTGTAGAGATTCAAAATAAAATGTGAGGAATCAACTTGTCATCTGGCCCTCCTTCTAGCACCAAAATGTTGACGATGTTGGACCCGCCAACATGTAAGGGGATCTCCCCGATAAGAATTCCCAATTAGTCCTTAGACCGTTTGGTGTAGGAGTCCCAATAGTGGGTCGTATGGTAATGCCTTGACCGTGATTTCGCACAGAGGCAAGTAATATGACTATGTTGGTATCAAGGGTGTGATAGCTGCAGTGATTCAAGGAATGTGCATGAGAGGTTCTAACACATGTGGGATGAGATGAGTGCACCCCTTTGCAACCTGTAATAGTACTCGGATGGGAAGGGAACACATGAGCGAAGATACATCACAAACTAGAAAGCCAGTTAGCTAACAAACCAAAGTGATGGTTAAACCAATCAACACATTTCAGTAAGATTCATACATATTTATATAGAATACTCCATACATGCATGCGTAAGTAAATAGATACATATACCATTTAGATTAAACAAGATATCTGCAATACAATATGACATATGCATGAAACGTGTTGGCTTTTATTATATAAATAAGTGTAAGTTCCAGTCATACAATAAATCCACGTCCAATCACTAGTCCCAATAGTCGAACGTTACAACCACATCCGCCTGCTCCTCCAAAGAGATGTACTAGCTCCATATAATGGAGAAGCCAAGGCACGTTACAATATTGTCCAAGCTCTCTCCAAGATAGTCTTATCGGAATCTTGGCTGACCAAAAGCCTTTACAATGAGTTATGAGGTTTTATTTATAGAAAAGGGTGGGGTGACCCTTGACATTCTCCTTTGTGATAGTTCATCTACCCTCATGACTCTTCATCTACTCTATGACTGTTACATCCAACTATTGACACTTGGACTTCCACTTGACATGACGTTACATTACAATGCGCATGTGCTCATGTGAGACGAAATGGCTTGAGCAATCCATGCAAGACATCACTGACACTTAGTCCATTGTGTTGAGACTAACTCTTTGACATGCTTGTGATGGTGAAGGTGTTGATTTGATGCCATGCTTGGTTGTTCGTGATGGTGTGCATGCACCCCATGGTGACATCTTGCTGAGACAAACTCTTGCCTTTATTGCAACTAGTGCATTGGTTCAGCTCCTTCATCCAACTCATTTGGTAACATGTGCATGGTCTTCTCGGGTGTGGCTAAACATGCAACACACTGATGCATAGTGTCCATTTTGATCTTCAAGTGTGTGTTGGTGGTCATGTGCATCAACTTGTCGAAGTACAGGTTCAGCTCTAGTTGGACTTACTTCTTGTCTTCGCCTTGGTGAGTGTGCTGAATGGGTTGGATCACATGCATGTGCACAATGACCTACATGTTGTTGAATCCCTTGAATACAATCAACAACACTTCTCACCATTTCTGCTCCGTGCCAGCTGCTGGGATGGATCTTTAACTTTTATGGGCACAGTTTCATCCATGAGTGCATGTTGCGCTCATTGTTGTTCCTGTAATCTTTAACTTGTATGGGCACATTTTCATCCGTGAGTGCATGTTGTGCCCACTTTTGTTCTTGTTCCTGCTGCAACTCATATGTCTGTATATGTAGCTTCATGTTCTTCCTTGAGTTACTACTTCAACACATGCAACTCCTTCTTTGTTCCATTCTATGTCTTCACGTGATCTTCATGTTGCGTCATCACCTCATAGCTTGAGTCTCCAAAGTTTCTTTCATCATCAGTGGATATGCTTGAGCTCGCAACTTTGTTTTTCCTTTGTCTTGTCAACAACCTTTCTCTTAAATTCGTTGCATTCGGTATGTTGCCTTTAGTTTTTGTTCATGATGCTTCTTGTTGTGATGCTACTATTGTTATATCTTAATGTCCTTGTCTACAAACAACTTGATGTCTTCATGGGTAGGCAAGTTCATAGACACTTGATCGACTGCATCCCCAAGTGTGCTTTGAACGGTGTCTTCGTCTCTACTCTCCTAGAAACCATTGTACTTGTACTACTAAGACGCAGATGAACACCTACAATACCTAGAGACATGGCAACACTCATGGCAAGCAATATTTCAGTCGAAAACCAAAATGAACTTGAGAACTGACTTGCAAAATACCTGGGTGACTGATCATGAAGGTTACGTAATTTCGGTCATGAGGTCGGGATATAACTACCAAGCCTACGCAAGGCATAGTTTTGGTTGTCGGGAGACTAACTAATTGTTGGAACTGCGCAATGCACAGTCCAATATGGATTTTAACTGTTGGAATTGTGCAATGCACAATCTCAGTTGGCAATGGTTGCAAGCTCAATGACTGCATTGCGCAATTTTCTGGGCCAGCAGTCAATGTCCCTTAGAAATGCGGAAAACAGTCCTGGAGGACAATGATTGGGTAGAAAGGCGCATTTATGGAGAGGAAGATAGAGCCTTCCTTCCCCGGATTGCGCAATGCTATCTCAGTAAAGGCAGAGTCTAGGCCAAGGTTGCCAAGACTCACCAACAGGAAAATGAACGCAAATGTGAGTGAAAATGCATGGTGATACTAAGTGTAAGCATAAGTGAATGATCATACATGCAAACAGTGAATGACAGATTCGGAAAATGGAACAGCATGCATGTGGGTGAGGCGAATCGCCAAATCAGCAACTGTTCGTGAAAAATAGTTTCATGCATGTGATAGCAGTGAGATAGAAATGAAAACTGAAATAGTGCTAGTACAAGCTAATATGTATCAAAACGACAGCAAGCACTCACTGAAATCAAGCAGACAACATTCATACGAAGCGAAACACAAAAAGTGCCATAAATGCAACACAAGACATGGGAAGCGGGCTTACCCCAAAATAACTGAGTTGAATGTGTCGGTATCTCCTAGATGTGATGTGGGATGTCAGAGCTACAAGGTTGATGTGAGGAATGAGCTCTGCAGCATCTAGTTTATGATTTTTGATAACATCGAGGATGTGAATTGCATGCCACAAATCTAGGGAAAGTGACATTTGGTGGGAGGTTTCTGAAATGATCCTTGCATGTAACCAACTACCAAAAATAGATCCCTAAAACAAGGGATGTCTTTGCATGCTTCCTTGAGAGAAGCAATCTATGCATGCAAATCAGTTTTGCTTGATCCCGGAGAGAACTAGTCAACTCAGCTGCACATGAAAGACACTGCTCAACTGCTGGGAGAAAATGCTTATTTCTGGATAGGAGCTAGGCTGGCTACCCAGGGGATTTGCGCAATTTCTGGGCAGAGCAGCTGATTGCTGCCTAAATTTATGCAAATTCTAGGCTAAGCAGCCCTGCTAGGGAAAATTGCACAATTTTCACTGTAAGTGTTGACTGCTAGAATTGCGCAATTTTGGAGCCCAGCAGGCTGCCAGCCAGGATTCACAATTTCTGGAGGGAAGGCTGGTTTCCCTCCAGAATTGTGTAACTTTTTGCGGGAGATGCTCAACTTGTAGCTGGACCAAGTCTGTGTGAATAACCTAAAGGGGAATGCATCAAGTTCTGATCGACAAGCTACCTTTGTGTAATAAAAACACTGAAGCGCGTGTACTTGACGAAGCAAGACATGCTGCTGCGAAACGTTGGTAGGGAGGCTCCAAAACGAAGCTAAGGAAAACTTTTGGAGGGTGGTTGTAGCCGCTACAACACGTCCCTAAAGGTATCTTCTATCATCTCAGGTTTCTAACCTCTATTAACTTTCCTTCTCAGAAAATATGAAGAGAATAAACAAAAAATTAGAACTTCCATATGTAGATCGTTTCATAGAAATAAATAGAGATGTACTTAATAATCAAAACTTCTTGTGCAGATGAGGATGTCATTGTCAAAATATTTGAAGAATATCCTTCTTGGCGCTTGGAGATGTCCCTTCTTTGACAAAAATTATACCTCATATTCATATATATATATATATATATAATATATATATATATATATATATATATATTATATATATATATATATATATAAGATATTTCGAACAACATTCTTAATCATGGAGATTATTAATTTGTAAATAGGCTTTTTTACTATATCATGGGCCAATACCATGGATTATCAATACCACATACTTAAAAAACCATAAGTCACTTCATATGACACATTTTTTAATTATTTTATTTTTAAAACAACAAAAAAAACATAAGAATGAATCCTAATCTTTGAATTGTGTATATTACTAAAAATATTATATAGAAATTAAATCCCTATCGTCCATCTAATAATTATTGATAATTAAATTAAAATTCTAAAAATGTTATTCCAAACTAAACATCTCATCATCATAATAATATTATTTTTTTAAACATATTTTCTTCCTTTTCTTTTTTATATAAATATAAATTTTATATTTAGATAACTTTCTCTATTCTACTTCAATTTTCAAACTATTACCTACATTATCTACTCAAAACTTATTTCAACCTTTTAAATATCCTCCTTTTATTATGGGCAAGCAAGGAAACCAAAGCAAAATTAAATACCGCTCACCAATATCAAAGAAACAAAATAAACATCAATCAATGAAAAAGTGTGAATACACACCAATCAATCAAACTTTGGTGTTTATCCATGATTTTCCTTTAGAGGGTGATGATATTATTATTTTTCTTCATTAAACTTATGAATTGGCCCCATTATTATTGTTCTAGTTCATTACAAGAGACCAATTGGTTTATTAGTTGTCACCCATCCATTGTTTGGATTGATGCCAAATTAAAATGATATTTTTTTGACAATTGTGTTTCCCTCACACAATAAAGAGTGACTTATCGAAGTGGCATATATAAAATACATCTATTTTTTTCATTAATCTCATCTTTTACTAATCAATTTACTGATGCATTTAATTCCTTATTCAACTTTCATATTCTAGTGGACACATAGACATCCCCTCTATCGGAAACATTACAGATTTAAAACTTCGTAATCTCGTGGACACATAGACATCACCTTTATAGGAAACATTGGGATTCAAAACTTGGTTTAGATCCCTTGAACTCTGGTTGATATTGGCCCCTATTGTCTTTAGCTCCAAGCTTCCAATTCCTTTTTCACCCTGCTTGGAATATTAAGTGTAAATGCAAACAAAACAAGAAAAAAAGTCAATGATACCTTCCCTTATCTTTTTGGTATTTTGTAGAACTTAAACCCAATTTTAGTTTCAAGATTTGTTCACATTCACTTTTTTCAAAACCAAATATTTAACATGGGAACTAGTAGAAGAATAATTTACATGAGTTAAGGGAGGTGAAATATAAGTGAAAATACAAAGAAGAGAGTAGAAAGGGAAAAGGAAATGACACATCACGATGGTTTTCAAAAATTATGTTGTCCTCTATAATAAAATGACCATGTACCTCTTAGTGTGGCTTGTCACAAATATAAAATAACTAATCTTATCACTTTGAAGTATTTGGAAATATTAGAGGCATTTTTGTACAATATGTAATGCACATATTATACATGGAAGTGTAACATTTGTATTTAACAACGTTGGAGTAATCAAACCAACTATGAAGAGGACCAAAAATGGGCATAATTTCTATTGACTATTTGAGAGTAACAAAACACATGTGAAAGGAACCTAAGATTTGTAGCTTATATTTACATTTTAATCATGTAATTATTACCACCAAAGGATAATTTGGTCCTAACATTATGCACAAGTGAAGAAGATGGCCAAACACCATATAAAGCATGATCGTAACAAGTTTGGAATTTACTTTTCAAATCAACGTGAATAGATAAGTCTTATTGCCCATCAATAATTGAAACAACCTCAATGTATAATTGGACATTATTTCTCTTAGTCCATACAACATTTTGGATCACGAAATAGAGATTACTTGGGTGGTATTGAAATTGTACTTTATCTCATGAAAACTCTTAGTTGACACAACTAAAGGAGGTTGGTTGGTCAATTTCAAACAAAGTGTACATGATTTGGCTTCAAACTTTTCAAAAATTGAGTATATAAGAGTGTCAATATACGTATTTTCTATATCACCTATTAGGTCCTTGACAATGATGGGTGGTATCAAACTATCAACTTTAGGTAGTTGACCATTAACATAATGGAATAGTCTGATCCAAGTGGATACCGGTCGCCATCCACCTACTCCAATATCTTAAACCTCAATTCTTCATCTTGGATTTTTTTCTATAGTTTTTCGGGTCCTTAACTTTAGGCGTTGTTTTGAGTGCCTCAATGACGTTTTTCTTAATGTGATGAGGGCCTAGGTGACAAATCCTAGGCCCTAGTTAGAATACCTTTCCTATTGGCTATTGAGTGTGTCGAATATTATATGAAAAAGTTACAACCCTCGAGAAGTTGGTGTACCAACTAACCCCCATTGGAGCTCACAAACCTTTTGGAATTTCATCTTATAGGGTTATGTTTTTGTACCTTTAGGGTTCTTGATATATGTTAAAAGGCCATTCTCTCGACCTCTTGTAATATATTTTATGAATGCACATAACCTCCACCTCTTTCTATTCAAAGATAGCTGCCGCCATTCTAGCTAGTCTGTGTTCTACAATATTATACATTTCATTACTAATAGAAGTTGGGTTTTCACCACATTATTGTAATACTTTCTATATTTATTTGTGTGTGTTCCATTTATTTTAATGCATTTCATTTCATTCCTTATATGACCTGGATTAGTGGTATTAGATAAATCTACTCCTTGTTGTTTCTTAGTGCATGTCCTTGAGTTGAGGGTACAAAGAGTTGGGTCTCGAGCTAGTTTCACTTGGGAATGATCACTCCCGCAAACCCAAGCAACCTCCCATGTTAGAAGCAAAGAGAGATGACAAATAAGGAGATCATTTCAAGTTGTTACTCAAGGAATCACTTAAGCAACAAATGAATGAGATTATGTACAATTTTTCCTAGATCCTTCAACGACTGCCAACAATGACCAAGGCACCTTCAACAAGCGGCAATTTTGTAGAAACAAAATCTTTCAAGGTAAAAGCTAACTTTGATATCCCCTTATTTTAAGGGAAAGTAGATGCATATGCCTTGGATAAATGGTTAAATATATTAGAGGGCTATTAATTTTTTCAAAAAAAATATGACAATGAGAATATCACCTTCGCATGACTAAAAGTTATTCCCCATGCTAAATATTGGTGGGAATGTTACTAGGAGAGAAACAACGAAGATGAGTCTAAAATGTTCAATTTAGAACCAAATTGGGCCATATTTTTTTATTCCCTTAAGTCTACATTGTAGGGAACTATGACAACCAAAACACAATATGGGCAACTCTATGATACGAGAGAGACCAGACACTGTCATCGTACACCAATAATTTTCATACCTTGCACTCCAAGCTGGGTAACAAGACTCCAAGTGGCACTTGGTCTTGAAGTACAACAATGGCATACAGTAAATACAAATGAATATGTATTTCATATACATCTCGTCAAAATTGAGCAAAAATTGAACCAGTGGAATCAGTGGGAATTACTTGCAAATTCACAACAACATAAGCCTAGAAAAGTAAACCCTAACTTACAAAACAAGGTACAAATCAAGGAGATTCAACCTCAAGGAAAAACAATTTCCCAAGTTTCATGCAAAGAAGGGTGATGAGAATAAAAAAAGGACATTGGAAAGAGGTGTGAGTTCCACAAAATCCCCTGGCACAACATTGATGAATGTTTCTCGAAACAATCATTATTAGGAAAGATGAAAGAAAGGGAAAGAGGTTCTACCTCTAATTCCGATTTAAAATGGGATAAAGGGCAGAAGATTATTGATGTAAAACCCATTTATACCATTGTGACCACAATGATCCAACTAGACGAGTCAAAGGAGCTTGAAGAGGGAGAGTACCTCTTCCACTCACAGATCTGGGTGAAGGGGACACCACTCCATTTCATGGTTGATAACGAGAGCCAAAAGAACCTGATATTAGCTAATGTCATCAAGATATTGAATCTTCCAATAGTGTGTTGTTACCCCAACAACCCTCCTTTATTTTTCTAAAAAATAAAGTGTACCCAT
>APFE030489178.1:2168-68520 GCA_000404065.3 Pinus taeda
TATCAACATTCATTGGTTCACTTGACAGTTGCTCCTGTTGCTGCTAGTTGATACCATTCCACCTTATATGTTGCAGTCAGTCATGGTGACATTCTATATGCTGAAACCTGAGTTTGCAGTGCAGTACCATCCTTTTCCATCATGTTCAGTTGGTACCTTTTGGGATCAGTCTTTGATATCAGTGATCCATTCTATCTTCCAGCATCATTGACAGTTTATATGTGATATTCAGACATGTACTTGTTCGATCATGATCAGATGATCCATTATGTATTTTCCAGTCATTTATACTTGTAGACTTAGTGGATCCACTTGTACTTGATATGAGGACATGCTTTGCTTTCTCTGAGCATGGGTATGCCCGCCTCAGACGGTGTTTCTTTCTGATATTCTTTTGTGGCTTGGCAGGCTGAATTCTGGTGAAGTACTCGGCTTTTGGAAGATTTCCTTTCCATGTACTTGCTTAATATATTTCGTCCATCATGTACCCCTTCTGACCTCATATATTAGGGGGCATCTGTTATAGCTCCAAATATCACTATTATGGTTTGTGATGCTGCACTCATGGCCTAGGGGAACCGCTCCTTCCAGACTTGGTCCAATATCTAAACACCAGTGTTTTATCCCTGTACGCGACATTGCCCTGAGTTAAATGCGTGTATACGTGGGTTCATACATACCCAACCCGCGTATATGTATTAAAACACTTAAAAAAATATAAAACTCCTTATTTTTAGGCGGAGATCGCGGGTTTTACCTGTTGATCACCTGTTAGTGCCCGTGGCCTTAACTGTTCCCAACCAATTCCTAACTAAAAAATTACTTTTGAATTGGTATCAAAAGACACCAAAGGGAAGGCCTAAGGTAGGAGAGAAGAGAGAGAAAGGTTATTATACTGAGATTTCCCCCTGATCAGGTCTGAAGACCCTTGTGCCTTCTGCACTTCCCCCATTTGTACAGAAAACCCTTGTTTCCTTGTGATTTGATGTTCATCCCTTAGTTATGACATCTTGGAGTGAGTATTGGAAGGAGATATGCTAGAGGCTTGAGGCGAGACGGATCCAGAAGGAGGCTGTGCTTGGAACCTGCAAAGGTTGCTCAAGTGATATTACTCTTTTTGTACTTTCTATTTGTCTATAATAAAGAAACACGTCTTGATTCCCGATATGCTTCTTCTTTATGTTTATGATGTTCATGTTTGAATTTCATGTATGAATGGATGTTTAAAAAGTTCATAACTAACTCCTTTCTTGTATAACATAAAGATGATTTTTGTATAAATCTTTGTCCATATACTGCTGCATTCTTTGGAATTGTTGGTTTCGCAGGCAAAGGAGCGAAAGGGACGTGAAGAAGGGTTTGCACCCTTGAAGAACTACCCAAACGTAGGACCTGAGGTACGTACTTCTTACCTTAGAATTAGCTTTTGCTAGCATAATGGCTGTGTATGTGCATGTTTCTTTGTTCAGTCAACTTTCAGTCTGCTAGGGTTCCACCCAAAAGCCCTAGGGGATAAAATCCCTCAACACTCCTAAAGCTGCTTCACCAATTGTGGCTCCTCCACAATTGTCTGAGACTTCTTCTGGCGCTGCATGTTGAGAGGTAATGTACTCTCCATCTCAACCACCAAGTATCCAACATTTGCCTTGCTCCTCAAGGCTTTGCATGCATCTTGAACCTCAATAGCATACAGGTTCTTGGCTAGCACACCAATCTGTTTCATCTTTCCCACCATCACGAAATTTTCTGGAAAAGGAGCTTATTTTAAATCAACGATATCTCCCTCATTTGAACTCTGATTCAACCAAATTTGTTTTTTTTGAATTTGGGTATTTTTCTGCAAGGAATCTAGATTTCCTATTTGTTTCTGAAATTTTTTCACAAAAATCTTCAGATCTGCTCTGAAAACTCGTGGCCCATTTTTTATTTTTATTTTTATTTTGAATTTTCTTCTTCGTATACTATTCACTGCTTCAATCACCTTTACTCTGATACCATGTAGAACTTTCTCTCTGGATCAACTAGCTCTGATACCATGTAGAAATTACCACTGTAGATCACCTGATAATGCAATATACTAAAGAAAAATAAAAGAGCTACTTCTACAACAAACTTGCGGAAGCTTAATCGAATTTGAGCAAGATAAAATAGAACCCATATAACAGATGAAGAGAAATCAATCACACACGAAACAAAGAAGAATACTCTGGGGAAAGCCTCAGCTAAAAACCCTGATCTCTGTATTATCATACAAGTGGAAATATGTCTGGATTACACAAAGCTTTAGCTCACAAGCTATCCAACTCTCAGTACAATCCCTCAATGTTGCTCATAGACTGAATAGACATAACATATGTCTTCCTCCAGTCCTCCAAGCCTCATATTTCCTTGTGCAGTTTCTCCTGGGTCCTTTGGCTACCACTTGTGTGAATTCACCTCTCACACAACTCACCAAACTTAGAAATAACTGTGTAATCCTGAAGGAGATAATTCCTTCTACATGGATGAGTTTCCTATATAGGAAAATTCCTCCAACTGATAGTACACCGTCCCTTCCTCTGATCTCAACTGGGTCTTTGACTAAACTGACATGCATGATTTATTTATGAGAGAATATTCAATTATCTGAAGTGTAGCATTTACATGCATGCATGCATTAACTAACTGAACTCACAATTAGTTTAACAAACTATTTGAACTAATCTAAATGGACTTAGCTTAGTTGACTGAGCTAACTAATTACAACCCAAAGTACAACTCATCCTGATCTCCTTTAATCAAGGGATAACTTCCTCAGTCAATGGAGAAACTGTTAACTCAAGATGAATTAATTAATTATTTTACAAACAACTGCTAAGATCAAATTCGAATTTTACTTCTCAATTTTAGTTTAAGGACTAATTAAAATTGGAATCTAACCTGAAATGATATTTATAGAAAATCTATTTTTAGCAATTCCATTTTCATCCCTTGTTTCTATGTCCAACACTGGTACCTAAAATGCTATTTATAGCAATGCTATTTTTAGCATTTCTTGTTGCTATTTCCAACACATTGTCTATTGCAGCGATTGCATCCTTGACAGCTGTCTCACACTATTCTTTAACCTCTGGTGGAGTTGAAGGTTGGATCTTCAACTCAATCTTGGTAATCTTAAGGTTTAGATCAAACTGAACCTTGGTCAGCTCAGTCTTTGCATCACGCACACCGACAGGCAACTTCCGAATCTTGGCTTCCACCAGTGCTTCTTCTGGGATATGCAACTCTGGAACGGTTCTGCACACTTCAGCGAGTACTACTATAGTGTGCTCATTATTCTAGCTACAATTTCTTCCATGTGTCAATTGCTGAAGTCTTCTCAATGAACATATGCACATTATTGACCTTTTTCTCATTGATCACACTCAGAGCGCACTGCTCTCGGGCCTTAAGTTTTGCAATCACACCAGCTTGCAGTGTGTGAAGGGCTTCACTTCGGAGCGTGGCCAAGTTCAAACAAATGTTTCTAAGAGTGCTGACAGTAGCCCTGCCAGCTTCCATCTCTGCAGTTAGAGCATCATCTAGCAGCGTGACGGCTCAGGGATCCAATGAGCGAACCATCTCTGCTACTTAAGTAGTTCTTGGCACCAAACTGGTCAATGCCATGCTACTTTGTGCTACACTGGTATGCAGTTGAATAGTTTGGATCTGCAGCTCACGTAAACCCATCTAAATGGTCACCAAGGCTTGTTCCTGCTTCTGCTCGAACTGTTGCAGTAGTTCTGAGGTTGTGTCCCTGACCTTATCCCCAATGTCATCTAAGTGACATTTTATCAAGGTGATTGGGTCAAGCAATGACTTAGAGGCCTTGGACTTCTTCCGTGGCCCTTCTTTCTCCTACTCCTGATTCCACTTTATCCAGAAGGGGGTGATCTCCTGGCCTCCACCACCCTGTTCAGATTGATGCCATCCTCTATCTGTGGTGAAGGAGAATTCTAACTTTTGTCAGAGTCATGCTGTTCTTCATCTTCTTTCTCTTATGCATGCTCCTTAGTGGTGCAATCTGCTTTAGCTCTGGCTTTTTTCTTTGCTTTCTTTTTCCATCATTCAACCATCTACTACATTTCCAACCGAGCCTCTTCCTTCTTTTGCTTTCGCACAGACTTATTGGATCTAGAGGAAAAATCTGAGGTAGTGTGCCATTCTGATGGCCAATGATCAAGGACTGCTGCTATCATGTCATTCATTGCAAGGTATGGGAGATCATACCATTTCTGTTTTGGGCCCTTCCGTGCCTAGATGGAGATATAGTGGAAGTTTGCCTTGAACTCCGTGTATCTCGACAACTTCTCATAAAAATTCGGTGGTAGTCTAAGCTTATGGTTGATGCCCATATTAATGCTCATCTCCATCAAAACCTAGAAGACCTTGCTCTCATGGACCCATTCAAAATTCATTGCTTCTAGAAAATCTGTCTCGATTGGAGGAAACTGTCTGTCCTCCGGGAACTACCATGTGAACAACAAAATTGATAACAACAACCATGTGTAATGGAACGTCTTGCTTTGATCCTATGCTTTTCTGCAGTTTGTGAGGAACTCGCTGTAGAGGTAGCACACCCAATTAAATTGTATGCCCTTTGCGCACTGGGTTGCTAATGATACTACTGGAGCTGGCACCTCATCTGCACGACACTTTCGCATTATCTTCCCAACCAAAATCTGGGAGGCTACCTTGACTGTGGGGTCAGTTATGCTGGAATTTGAGTATCTGTACAATTTTTTTACAAGCTTAAACTTGTCCTTCATTCTCTCGGCGAGGTCGCGCTCGCCCACCTTTCTACCAAATGCCTTGGCTAGATTTTGTCCTAAATGGGGTAGCCGGGTGATCCTATGGATCAACATATTAGTTATAGGGATTGGATCTCCCAACAATAGGCACCTGTCGTGCACCAGGCACAACAACTGCTTGATCACTATCAAATTTATGGGTGCGCAGTGGCAATGCGACACCCATAGTAGGTTCAACAATCCTGCCTTCTCCACCCCATGAATCCACTTCATTGGCTCCAGCGCGGTGACACTCGAATCCTTATAGAATACCCTCTACATGAAACTATTAGTAGCTAGGTGGGGGAATTGCTCAGTATCCGCCAAGTCCCAATCCTCTAACTTTAGATGTGGGACACGTGCTGAGTGCAGATCCTCAAATGTGCTCTGATCGGGTAATAGAGGTGTATTAAGCAAAACTTTTGCCTCATCTAGGTCCTTCGAGACCTTCACCTTACCTTGATCTAGAGGGATGTATTCAAGTAGCTTTGAGATAGGGTCGATGCCTTCGATATCAATATCCTCTATGCCTTCATCTATGCCCTCGTCGGATTCTAGGTTTACCACCTTGCCTTTCTCCTACGCGGTGGGCTTCTCTTTCTTCTGGTGCTTCCTTGGCAACTCACGCACTGGCTATGTTGCTTTTTGTTTGTCTTTATTTATCTTAGGCCCCTCCCTTCTTGGCGTAGGCATTAGCCTGGGCGACGTTGGCGATTTCGGCATGTCTACGGGAACCTCCACACTTACGATATCAGGGGAATCTGCCCCAAAGTCCATCAATCCTCCAACACATGTAGTTTCCACAAGCACTGACATCAAACTATTAAGGAGCTTTGGGGTTTCCTTAGGAAACCTGTCAAACACTGAACTGGCCACCAGAGCCTCAAAACTCTCAGGGTTGATGCACAATCGATAACTCGATACCTTAACTCTTAGATTGAAAAGTGTTTTTCATAGGGCGACCATCTATAATTTATAGGCAATCGAATTCAAATACGACTGTTCCCCCCAAAATTCATTCATAATTGCTAGATTGGTGACATATTTTCAAAGATCTTACATTTAAATTCCATATTAAATGCTACCCCCCCGCTCCTCATAGCTATTTTCTCACTGTGAAATCATGAATAGTGACTGTAACAGTCACTTTTTGGCTGCCCTGTGCAGTCTCTCCTTCTATAGCGCAAATCCTTTCGCGCTTCTCCTGATGTTGTGACATTCTTCCATCCTACGCAGTTCCCTAGTTGCGTAGCCCTACAACCCAGGCAATGTAATTTATAGTCACGTGCCTCCTTTTAGCTACCTAGAGTGCTAAGACTGTGCTTCCATCATATAGTCATCTAGTCGCATCCCCAGTGTATGGCTTCGATCGGCTGCCATTTACCTTTCCAGGAAATGGATCTCCATTCAATTTTACCAGCTGAACTGCTCCACCATTGTTAATCTCCTTGATGACCTAGGGCCCCAGCCAATGCATCTGAAATTTTCCTAGAAGTTTTTCAAACTCACTGTCATACAATAAAACCAAATCATTTACCTTGAAGGTGCACAGTTTGATGTGCCAATCATGCCATGCCTTTTCATGCTCCTTCTGAACTTGCTAATGGAATCCAGCCAAAAATCCGTCTTCTTCAAGTTCTGTCAGCTTTGCAAGCCTCTCTTCCAGGGCTCCATGATCCACCATTCCTATGAACGCTGTGATGTGTAGACTAGGTATAATGTACTCCATCGGAATCACAACTTCTACGCCATAAACCAACCTGAAAGGTGTTTGTCCAATCGGCTTTTTGCAAGTAGTCCTATAAGCCCATAACACCACGGGTATGCGCACATCCTAATCATTCCTTTATGCATTGTAAAACTTCTTCAGTGTGTTCTCCAATATCTTACTAAATGCTTCAACCATCCCATTAGCCTATAGGTGATATGGCGTGCTCTTTTGATGATAAACTTGGAATTCCTTTGTTAATGTACTAATCGTTTCATTAAGGAAATATGTATCACGATTACTCAAAAAATTCCTTGGGCAACAAAACATAGTTAGCACATATTCAAATACAAAATTTTTGGCCGTTGCCCTTGTACAGTCCTTCACGGGTTGTGCCTCCACCCATCTGGTCAAATACTTCGTTGCGGTGATGATATACCGCACACCCGTCTTCTTTCTTGGAGGCTTGATCATGCCTACAAAATCAATGGCCCATTTCTCAAATGGATGTAATGACACTTGTGGATTCAGTGGTAGCTCATCCCTCCTCGATGGAATTCCCATCCTTTGACATGCATCGCATGCCTTACAGTAAGCCTTAGAATTCTTATGCAGTGTTGGCCATCACAACCTAGTGCGTAAAATCTTCTGTGCTGTTGCTTTTCCTCCATAATGTCTTCTCGCAGCTCCTCCATGAGCTTCAGTGAGGATGCAATTTCATTCAAACTTAGGCACATAACATTGCATTATTTCATACGAGCCCATTTTATATAAATGTCATGCAATGACAGAAAAGTCTACTGTGCATACCACCAACTCCTTCTTTTATTGACTAGTATACCCCTCCGGAGCCATTCCCGTCCTCAGGAAGTATATGATATCTACAAGGTGATTGTCATCTATGCGCACCACAAAGAGTTGTGGGTCAGGCAATCCTTCCTCCAAATTAGTAGGCTCCTCTCTTGTTTCAATGTGCGACAGATGACCTCGCCCTGCATTCAATTGTCCTAGCTTCACAATGACTTTGAAATCATATTCCTGGAACAACAGCAACCATTTGCATATTCCCCCCCCAACACAGGCTTGTTAACCAAGCACTTTAATGCAGAATGGTCTGTATACATCTTAAAATGTTTGCCTAGAAAGTAGTGTCTAAACTTCTGAGGTGCGTACACCATAGCCAAACCTTTGCACTCTATCATTGAATAGTTCTTCCCAACTTTAGACAACTTTCTACTTGCAAATGCTATAGGGTGATCCAAATCTCCCTCACCAACCTGCGTTAGTATTGCCCCAAGCGCAATGCATGATGCATCCGCATGCACATGAAATTCCTTCTTCTAATATGGGAAGACTAGGATCGATGCGGTGACTATTTTTTCCTTTAACGCATCTAAGATTCGCTGACATTCTTCATTCCAACAGAATGTAGCACCCTTCTTTAGCATCTTATCCATTGGCATGGTAATCTGAGCATAACTCTTGATGAAATTTCTATAGTATCCCGTATGCCCTAATGTTGCACTCAATTGTTTCACACTTCTTGGTGCCTCCAAATTGATTATAACTGTTATCTTAGCTAGGTCCACCATTAATCATTGTCTGCACACCACATGGCCCAACAAGATTATGAAAGGTAAACATTTCTTCAGATTGAGTGCAATCTGATACCTTCGACATGTATCCAACATCAAGCGTAGGTTGGCTGCATGGTGTTTCACCAACCCAAACACCATCCAATCATCAAAGTATACCTCCAGAAATTTGTGAAGGAAGTCCTTGAATGCCATGATGACTATGCATGAAAAGATCGCCGATGCGTTATTAAGTCCAAAAGTGTTCAGATCCATTTGGACACATCAAATCCCAACATCCAGATCAGTCTTTTAGGGTTCATCAAACCATAATTTCAGGTGCTTCATGCCCTAAACAAGTCACCCCTTTGGATGCCTCCTTCCCAGATAGTTTCATGACTTGAAGACATCCAAAAATAGCCTCTAGAGGGACCAGCACAGGTAAGCCCTTATGAAGGTGCACTGCAAAGCAATTAAGTCCATTGCTAGGGTGCTTTGCAGAGCACTTAGGCTTCCTTTCACCTATGCTGGGTGAGAATGAGCGAAATTCACATAGGGTTTGGGGAATATTCTCTTATTGTGGAGTTATCTAGAAGTTTCCCTCAATTATCAGCGCCTATGAGCTCGAAAATGAATGAGGAATGAGTTAAGGTGCATCCTATCCTCTCATCCCTTCCTCCATGGAACTAATTCTAAGTATGGAAGGCCATTCAATGCCACCATTAATGACAAAACCTCCTTCATATTCCTATAAATGGGCCACTCATCTAAGTGATCAGGGGTTGGATTATGTTGAATTGTAAGGAGATAATGCTGCTATGAGATTTGGCTTTGAAGAAAGTATTGTAATGCTACAAGTTTGTCATGCTTTTGATGTGATGTGAAAGGGATCCAAGCTGGAGGAATGGCTTCGAATTAGACACCAATGGTTGTAGTTCCTTCTTCTATCTAATAAAGTGTTTGAACCTTTTTCCCATATGTTTGTATGGTTTCATAATGCTTATGTGTGAATTGTATATGATTCCTTTCACTTATACTGAATAGATCGTATGCTTTGATTGGTTTTTGTCTTCTGTTGTGTTTATAGGGCACTTCTCAATTGGATTAAGTATGGGAAGGAGCGATGGAATCGATATAAGGGAGATGAGAGGAAAGCAGAACTACAGGTAGGACTTCTATCTTCTCATCTTATCTATTGCTTATATGAAAAGTCTAAAACACTTTCAAATGTTGTTCTTGATACAACTTTGGAATGTGTTTTTGCCAACTTTTCTCTGCTTGTTTGCTTGCTGATTGATCAATGAATGTTATGTCTCAGAGAACAAGTTTTTATCTCCTTGTCTAGCCCTACCTTGACTTGATTGATTAATGTTTCTTAAATGATTTCTTTGTCATTATCGATCCCTAGTCAAAGTTAGAATATAGTTGATTAATCTTTGTTCGAAAGAAAGTGTCGTAAAGTATTCTTTTCCTTCGAAACAGAATTGTCGTCAAAGTCTTCGTTCTTATTAAAGATTGATTCATTGTATGTGCATTTTTCCTTTTGTTCTTATTCACATTAAGGAAATCAAAAAGAAAAACTTGCATCATTCATATTGTAGTTTGTGAATGTTTGAAAGGAATAGCCAGGGAATTTGCATTAGATGTGGTCTTTGCTCTTTGTCAAAAATTTGATTGCTCTACCCTACTAGCTAAGGATTTTCATTGTTAAATTGAATGGAAAGAATGGTTATCATATTAGTTGCAATTTAGGAATTGAAAACATACATCACATGGTGAACCTTGAAAGGAAAATTCTAAAGAAGATCAACTTAAAATTTATCTGAATTTCCCTAATGGAGCATTGTCACCTAATGAAAAACATTAAGTGGTTCTAGGCTAGAGACGTGTTCTGGCATCATAAAACAAAGCAGCTCTCGCTAACTTGTCTGCAATACATCCCGAGTGTGATACCTCATTCCACATACATGAGTATATCGTAGCTCGTCCATGTACCTTCAGGTATATAGGGCGGTGTTACAGTACGTAAAGTATATGGGAATGCTCTCACTCTGCGGTTTTGCATTAGACAATGCTTATACGGATTGGGCCTCCATGTACTTTCAGGTATATATGGGAGGACAACACTAGGTTTCTATCCATCCTTTGGGAACTAAGTCGAACACCTTGTACACTGTGATACAATGAACACAACATTTGGGGACATTACCTGCCCGTACTTCTCGGTTCGCCAGGAGGTATTCTATAGTTCACAGTGGCTTGGTAAACCTTTTGCCTAGATTATCCCTTTTTTGTTTTGTTATTGTACTTTGATTAAAATAAATTTAATTGACGTGAATAACATCCTCCACGCTTACTCCTTAGTTGATCTTAGGTTGAAACATATTGCGACAAATCCAGAGTCCATCGATTAAGGAATTCCTTTTGATGGAAATCCTAGTCCTTTTCTTCCTTTAGAAAATATTGGTGCTCCTTATATAGCTACATTGTCCCTTTCGAGATTTACCATTGGCTTGCCAATATGGTTGTTTTCAACCTCCTTGGTTCAAAATGTCGTGATTTGTCCACAATCGAGTACTACTCCAACTGGACAAAATCAACCTCCAATTGATCCTAAAGTTGACCCTTTGCCTTCTTCCTCGGTTGTTTCTTCCTCCTCTTCTTCCTATTCGCTTGGTGAAAGTATTGGTACTAGAAACCAGGTGGCTAAGAAGAAGAAGAAAGGGAAGAAGAAGAATAAGCAAATTCAACAGAGGGGCAACCAAGAAACCATTGCTTTGAATGCAACATCTGATAAGAAACTGTTCGTCAAGCCTCACAAAGTTTGATATCCATGCAAACTTTGTGCGGGAGACCATCTTCTTCGAAATTGTCCTGATATTCCTCAGATCTTAGAAGAATGGTCTTCTCATTCATCATCCTGTGTCATCAACTTCTCAAGATCATGTTGGTGACAAACCATCAACTAGTGGTAGTAAAGTTCATGGAAATAAGGGAAAAATCAAGTTTCCCTGTAGGTTATGTGAATGGAATCACCCCATTCACCTTTGTCCCTATTTGGGTGAAGCCAAAAAGTGTTGGATAACCATCTCACTTCACTGCAACGATTTCCATATAGTTACGGGAGACTCTCCCTTAATCCTTCACTAGTTGATGAATTGACTGACCAAAATCAACTGTCGTTCAAACCCACTCTCTCTAAAAGTGAACCCTATGAGTCTATACCGGACCTAAATCAACAGGTCAAGGAAACAGTTGACCTGATTTCACCTTTAGTTAATTGTACCTTTCTCGAAGAGAGTGAATATGATACCACTCAGGTTCCTTTTGTTTCTTCAAATTATAATGAGCTTGGGGGAAATCCTCCTATTCCATCAAGATAGGAGGAAAATCCTCCCACTCTTGTAACTCAAGGGGTTAATTCTCTCATTTCTATGGTACCCCTTCCAAGTAGTCTGGTCACTTCCTTTGATTTGAATTGATTGGCAGGATTCCATCTTCCTTCTTATGTGCCTTTTCAGATCATAGTACATGTTTGTAATATTATTGTATCTGACACTATTATAGATGAATGTGCATTTGTGAGTATCCTTTCCTCAACTGCTTGGCAAGCGCTCGGTTCGCCACTGCTTGTGCCTATTAACCAGAATTTGTTGGCTTTTAACAGAGGAACTAGTCAACCATTAGGGATCCTTCCTCAGTTTCCTATTACTTTGGGAGGAAAAATTGTTTATCTGAATGTGATGGTAGTCCCAGGCCCTTTAGATTACAATTTACTTCTTGAGCGTGACTATGTTTATGACATGGGAGCTATTGTTTCAAAACTCTTTCGAGTGATTTGTTTCCTGCATGAATGCAGAATTGTCACCATTGACCAGCTTTCATTTCCCGGTCCATATATGGCTCCTAGTAAACAATATTCCCTAAATGGTACTTTTGTACCAATGGTATCATCCCCGCCATGGGTTAATTATGTGGCAACCCGTCCCATACCTACATCAACTGACGATCATTTCAGTGATGTTGTACATCATGTACTAGGGGCATTGGAACCAAATCTCTCCTTCATGACCTCTTATGAGTTGTGATCCAAGGATATGAGGATAGTTATTTTACTGTGTCAACCTCATTAAAAAATGAAACAGGTCCATGAAGATAGTTCTTTTACTATGTCAACCTCATTAAAAAATGAAACAGGTCCATAAGGATAGTTATTTTACTGTGTCAACCTCATTAAAAAATGAAACAGGTTCATGAGGATAGTTCTTGGTCTTGTTTCAACCTCATTAAAAAATGAAACCAAGGAGTATGAGGATAGTTCTTTTACTATTTCAACCTCATTAAAAAATGAAACAACTCCCATGAGGATAGTTCCTTGTCTTGTGTCAACCTCATTAAAAAATGAAACCAAGGAGATGAGGATAGTTATTGGTCTTGTGTTAACCTCATTAAACAAATGAAACAAGGAATATGAGAATAGTTCTTTTACTGTGTCAACCTCATTAAAAAATGAAATAGTTCCTGGTCTTGTGTCAACCTCGTTAAAAAATGAAACAAGAAGTATGAGGATAGTTCTTTAACTGTTTCAACCTCATTAAAAAATGAAACAACTCCTACAAGAACAGTTCCTGGCTTATGTCAACCTCGTTAAAAAATGAAACGAGGGTCTCTTTACTGAGTTCCTTGTCTTGTTTTAAGCTCGTTAAAAAGTGAAACAAGGTCCCAAGTTCCAAGTCGAGTCTTTGATTAGATATCATAAAATCCCAGTTGAGTCTTTCACTTGATCTCATATATGAACCTTCATTCCATCCACCTGGTAGCTGCGAGTAGTCTACTTAGGCGAATGTAATGAAGCTTAGGGGGCATGCACCTAATGGTAAAGTTAAGTTTCCCTGTAGGTTATGTGAAGGGAATGACCCCATTCACCTTTGTCCTTATCTGGACGAAGCCAAAAAGGTGTTGGATAACCATCCTGCTTCATCACAGCGACTTCCATCTGGTTACAAGAGACTCTCCCTTTCATCATGCTAGGGGCATGTAAACCGATCTCAAGCATAGTTATTTGTTTCAAGCTTGTGTAAAAATGAAATTGAATCCAAGCATAGTTTTCCGTTTCAAGCTTGTGTAAACATGAAATTGACTCCAAGCATAGTTTTTCATTTCAAGCTTATGTAAACATGAAACTGAATACAAGCATAGTTCCCTACGGTTCAAGCTTGTCTAAAAATGAACCCATTTCCATTTTAACCCTCGTGATTTCCATTCTATTAGCCTCTTTCGTCATATGACCCTTGGTTGTTTTCATCCCATCGCCACCATCCTTTTGGCCAATCATACACTTTCACTTGATTGTTTTAGCCTTTTTGAGGAACAGTTGCAATGAGTGGTCTTATTAGCCAACCTCTTCACATAAATCAACATGTTTTGAGAAGTTCCAACATCACCAGAACTAGTTGCTATCCTAGACACCACTCGTTCCTCAAACTAGAGTCCTCTTAAAGATCTTTTCAGACTCTCTAAATATGAAAATATTGTTGAGCGCTTGTCCTTTCCAGCTTGTTAACGGATTGGAAATGATATCTCTCTTGTATTATTTTACGTTTTTTCAAGCTTGAGAGATTACATTACGAAAAAGAACTTGTGGAGTTTTCTTTTTGTCCCTTTTCAAACTCTCTAAACATGAAAAGGACTGAGTTATCTTTGTCGTTAAACTCATTAAAAACATCAAATAGTGGCAAACTTGTCCATCTAGACAAGACTGAGTTTCACCTTCGCTAGACTCATTAAAACATCAAATAGCGACGGATTCACCTAAAGGGTGGAATTATACAACAAGCATGTGTTATCCTCCTCAAGCTTGATAAAAATAAAGAGGTACTAGTCAGTAATGACTGGGGAAAATGGGAAAAGGGGAAAACCAGTTTATGGTCGTAGGTCGCTCTTGAACATGACACTTTCACTCCATCACTGTGACTATTTGGGTTGGGTTATTAGGTTGATGGTTATCACACCATTAGTCTATCATACTATCCATCACTTTATTTTGGGTCAATACTACTAGTTCACTTTAGTGTCGCCGACATGTTCAAGAGAAGTCATTATGTAAAAAATTCATCTTTTGAAATACCATAAACCTTCATTTTTATGACCGCCATTCCTAAACCTTGTGTCGTTAGTCAAATTCCATCTCTAAAATCACTACACTCATTTTGTGTCATTGATGTGGGATACATCAAGGCCCTTCTGCGACAAGTCACTTCTTGTTGACATCAACACATTATCCAAGAAGTTGACTTAGAAACACCCATTCAATACCTTGAGGCTTGCTTACATCAATGGTATGTTTCTCACTTCCGGCGATAAGCATACATCAATGGCCTTCGATTGAAAGACTTTGGATGGTGTTCAACATCAAATCATCCATTCACACCATGAAAGATGTACAGTAGTACCTTGAGGATCATTATCATTATCGGTGATTTCTCTCGCATCTGTTAACAACTTACATCATTGGCTAGTAATCAGATGGTGTATTCCCATGTTCAACTTCAGATCACATATTCACATGGTTAGACTCGTACTTGAGCGAATGGTTGAACAATATTGAAGACCCTGGATCTAGTTTCATCCATCTGGGCTGCAATTTCAGGAGTACTAAATCATATGTACAATGACTTTACATTGATGGTCATTCTAATCATGGGTCTATATATATAGACGACTATTTATGTACATGTAATGAAAGTTTATAAGCCGAGCATGGGTATGCCTTCCCTCAGCAATTCATGTAAAGTCAAATATCATGATATATGTATTGTAATTGATGCAGGTCACCTTCCACTTTAATAGCTCCTCATCACATCATAAAGCATTTCATTCGACATCGACATTTTTCCAACTTCATGCTTTAGGGGGTAGCTGTTACAGATCCATTTGGGCATATCAAATCCCATCATCTACATCAGTGTTTTAGGGCTCATCAAACCCTAATTTTAGTTGCTTCATTCCCTAAACAAGTCACCCCTTTGGATGCCTCCTTCCTAGACAATTTCATGACTTGAAGACATCCAGAAATAGCCTCTAGAGGGACCAACATTGGTAAGCCATTATGAAGGTGCGCTACAGAGTAGTTAAGTCCACTGCCAAGGTTCTCTGTAGAGTAGTTAAGTCCACTGCCAGGGTGATCTACAGATCACTTAGGCTTCCTTTCACATGTGCTGGGGGAGAATGAGCAAAATTCACATAGGTTTTTGGGAATATTCTTATATTTTGTAGTCATCTAGAAGTTTCCCTCACTTATCAACTCCTATGAGCTCAAAAATGGATGAAGAATGAATTAAGATGCATCCTATCCTCTCATCCCGTCCTCCATGGAACTAATTCTAAGTATGGAAGGCCATTCATTGCCACCATTAATGACAAAACCTCCTTCATCTTCCTATAAATTGACCACTCATCTAAGTGATTAGGGGCTGGATTATGTTGAATTGTAAGGAGATAATGTTGCTATGAGATTTGGCTTTGAATCAAGTATTGTAATGCTACAATTTTTTCATGCTTTTGATGTGATGTGGATGGGATCCAAGCTGGAGAAATGGCTACGAATCAAACACCAATGGTTGTAATTCCTTATTCTATCTAATAAAGTGTTTGAACCTTTTTCCCATATGTTTGTATGGTTTCATAATGCTTATGTGTGTGAATTGTATCTGATTCCTTTCACTTATATTCAATATATCGTATGCTTTGATCGATTTTTGTCTTCTGTTGGGTTTACAGGGTACTTCAAAAATGGATTAAGTATGGGAAGGAGCGACGAAATAAATACACAAGAGACGAGAGGAAAGCTGAAGTACAGGTGGGCCTTCTATCTTCTCATCTTATCTATTTCTTATAGGAAAAGTCTAAAACACTTTAAACCGTTGTTCCAGATACAACTACTTATCTAGGGAATTAGTATCTATCCTTAGATGATAAATTCTCCGAAACAAAAAGGCATTATAGTATACTGAAAGCATCCCCACTCAATTATGAAGGTCATATTACTTCTATCCTCCAGTGTGAGCTTGATCTAATGGTACCCTGAGAACCCATTAGTGAACGAATATGCTTCCTTTCCTCCTACATTATCCAACACTTCATTGGTGAACAGAGTCAGAAAAGGATCATGCACGCAAGTGTCATTCATCTTCTTGAGATCTACGGATATCCTTATTTCATATTTCTTCTTCTTTTCCTAAACTACTATTAGGCTCACCCAATCGGATTCTTCCATTGGATCAATAATACAGGTCGCAAGCATTTTATCCAACTCTAAGCGGACCCTTTCTTTATACTTTGGATTGAGGTGGTAAGGCCATTGCTTGATTGGCTTCATGTCTGGTTTCAACGTAATTTTCATAGCTCCCAGGTCCCCTATTATCCCTTATAATTTTGAGAACTTCATAGGGAACAAGTTCTGGTATTTGTGGAGCAAATTAACGACCTTATCCATCATAGCATCATCCCAGTGGTCCCTTATCTTCGCAAAATTTTGCTCCGCCTCTATCTCGATGTTCATTTGTCTTGTTTTTAGTGACTCAGTGATATCTAGGTTTTCTATCTGTGGCCCCTCAACTTCATGGTGTCCCTCTATTTCCAGGATATTAATGTTCCTTGGATACTCATCTTCCTCTTCAACAGTCACATTGTAACACTCCAGCGCATGGCACAACTGGGTGGTCCAATTTGGTTGAATCAAATCCAAGGGATTCTGTGGGATTCTGAAGATCACTACTTTGAACTCCTGCAATGATTCATTAATGCACTCAAATCCATCTTCAAAGCTAAATCCCATCAAGAATCCTTGTTTCGAAATATCCCATTCGTTTTTTCCATGGTGGAGCTCTATCTCCAAGTACAAATTCATAGGTATTACATCCAAGGTGTGACAGAATAGATGCACCCACTCCGGTTCGGTTCTACTCCATAAGCATCAGTCCATTTGGCTAAGTGATCACGTGAATCACTCCTTCCATCGTATTTCTCTGTCAATCGTACCTTTGGGTGACCAAACCGCACCCTCAACATTCTTCTATATTCACGCCATCCATCAAAGTTGTCTTTATGCGTACCCCACCATCTTGGAGGTGTAGCACGCAGTGCTAAGTCCAAGGTTTGGAAGTGATGCTTCTCTGGCACTTCCCTTTCAAATGCATCCAGAAATGTATCAATGTCAGTTAAGCCATCATGGTAAGGAAGAATTCTTACCTCCGAAGATACACAACACAATGATTTGGTCATCATGTTACATCATAGCGTAGATACTTCATGTAATCTATTCTGCCAATGTTCCAATTCCTCGTCTGAGTCTGATGTGTAGGAGATTTCACTGTCCCATGAAAGATTCCCATCAACTGTCAGATTCACCGAATATTTATCTCACATTGTTATCTTATGAATCTGGTCTAAATCGTCATCACTTTCATAATCACAAATTGGTTCACTGTAGCGTGATCCTTTTGCAGGGTCCAACGGTACTACTATGTAGAGCGATTTTCTTTCAAATGACACCATACACTTTTTTAAATTAATCAGCCCATTCATGTCGATAGCCCAGTCGATCCCAAGGAGCGCAGGGTAGGGATTGCTGTCATCCAAAATCTTTATCACTTCAAAATCAGCCAACGCACTCGCACCTTTGATCTCGACTGTCATTCCCTGTAGTCTTCCCACAGGGATAATATTTTGCTGATTCGCCGTCCTCAATTGAATGAGAGACAATTGCAATGTAGGTCTCCCCATTCTATCCCATGTCTATTTAGGCAAAACATTCACGTCGGACCCAAGATCCAGAATAAATTGGTCCATTTCATATTCTCTTATCTACGCAGCGAGTCTCATCTCCCACCTTGTTCTTGCCTTATGCTTACAGATATTCCTAACCACGCATGAGCCATCAGGAGTATTACTAGCACACTTATTGATAAACTCCTATAATCCCTTGACGACCTTGCTATCTTGCAACAACTTCATACAAGTCTCCAAAAATGTAGTAAGCATGGATGGGTCCATTTCATCGGACTGCTTATCCTAACTTCCTGAGGTAGAAGCCTCAACGAAGATTTTCTTTGCTTCCATGAAGGTTTCCTTCATGCGCTCCAAATCAAAGTCAACCTCCTTTTTTGGAGCTTTGCGGACCCATTCACTTTCTTTAGGCTTTTTTCCCTTGTCTTTGCCAGTTTCATGTTGGAAAATACTGAGAAGGGGGGTGAATCAATATGCCTTAGCAATTAGCACTTTTAAATATTTTCAGAGCATTAGTTAATCTTCAATTATCATTAATGTTTATGCAATAAAAATAATGAATAAAAGAACACAAGAAGCACAAAAGTTTTATGTGGAAAACCCCCTCCAAGTCAAAAACCACCGAACACTTTTCTAATAATTCTTTAATCTTCAACTCCAATTGAAAATAAAGCTACAACTTCCTAGAATCTAGAAAAGCATTCTTCTCCAACTCCCACTAGATGGATACTCCAACGCCTGAGATTCTTCAGTAGTCAACTGAACAGATGCCCCAACACCCAATGAGCTACAACTCACCCTACTACCCCCCTACCACCTTGAAGTTTTCACAGGCTTGAACCTGTTGGTGACTTCATGCACTAGCCTAGCACCACCCCACCACCCTATAAAAGAATAAAAGAAGATTGGACCCCCGTACCAGGGAAAATGGTCCACTTTACAATGATATAGAATGATGTAGAAGAAGAAGATACACTAGATCATAACCCCAACTATGACACAACCACCTAATGATGACCCTAGACCTCTCGACACTACCTATTCAACTCTTGGTAGATAGACACTTGTACAACTTTTACAAATATGCTTTTACAATGACTTTGTACATTGATACTTTTATAATGTCTGTATGCAGTGCTGCCCACTTGAAAAATTCATGTGTTGAACTTCTTGCTGCTGTTCTGCACCTTGATTGATGCTCTTGTCATGCTACACTTTCTCATTCCATAGAAAATTTATATTATGCATTGAGTCTTCTCTTGATGAATATATAATACCTACAAAAAGTCTTCAAGGAAATACCCATAACATGATAATAGAAAAACTTACCTCATTCTATAGAGCATATGTTAGTGCTAAAAAAAAACAAAAAATTAGCATACAAAGAACCTAATCCAATTAAGAGATGAACATGCATATACGAAAGATACTTACATGCAGCTTACCTCTTATGCATCATTTTGCAGCACCTTGCTCTTTGCTTCCCTAGAAAGTCTGGTCCTTTGCACCCCTTGACAACACTTGATCTAGTTTTTCTTGCCTTCTAGGAGCACGATATTTAATTTGATGTATCTCTGCAATTTCATATCCCAAACATGTGATATTCAGTCCTATAGAAGCCCTCTGAGTCTTCTTTCCAATGCCACAGGTCTGACCCTATTTGGACTCTTCAAGGCAAAGTTATGCCCAATCTCTCATAATGACCTAATTATGGACTAGTTCAGTAGAGCGAACTTGTACAATGTGCCACGTGTCATTGTTTCCTCCTTCAGCTTTGAAATTGATACAAAGAAAACTAATTTCCGTGCACTATCTACCACTTTTTACATAATTCCAATCCTCTTCTCAGAGAGAGAGTTATGACGATTTTCCCAAGGTCACTTCTTTAAGATGAAATTTGGCAGCCTGCAAAACCCTAACTTCCACAGCTTATAGTTCTAAAAATATATTGAACCAAGATATGAAATTTGGTCATGACGTTCATCGGGATTGTGAATCAAATGGGTTTTAATTTTAGAATCTAAGACTTCATAGAAATGAAGTTATAGTGAAAATGCCACGATCACAACTTTTGGAGGATATATGATATTTCTTTTTTATAGAGTTGAGAGCGGCTTCTATAGAGAATGTTGGAGGGATTTTAGGAGCTTAAAAAATTGTTAATTAATGACTATTCAATGACCAAAACCAATTATGAGTCCCATGCCACAACCCCATATGGTTTTAACCCACTAACTAGGGTTACTAACTTCAAACATGAGTATCTCTCAAACCGTGAAGAATTACTTCGCGTGCCATATATCAATAGAAACATATCGACAAGTAGAATCTATATAAAAGATCCTTGACTCAAAATAGATTAATTTTTCAAGTCAAAATTACCTTGCAAGATAAGGGTAGCCCGTGGTGCTGCTTGGGTTGACATCAATGAAAACCTTAGATCATCTTTAGATCAATAATCTTCCCCTTTAGCATTGATGGAAACACAAGTACTCCCCCTGTGATCAGGGCACCTCTTCCTACTTCCTTCTCTCCCCCTTTGACATCAATGGAAAAGGGTAACTCCCCCTGACAAACAACCATCCTACGGACTTGTACACACTTCCACTCCCCCTTTATTTTTTGAATAAGGAAAATCTAATGAGAACTTGGGAGAATCCCAAGCTTCTGGTGAAGATATTCAAATGCTTCACGAGGTAAAGGTTTAGTGAAGAAATCAACGATTTGTTATTTTGTACCAACATATTCAAGTTTGATATTCTTTTCAGCGACTTATTCTCTAACAAAATGAGATTTTATCGGAATGTGTTTTGTTTTTGAATGCATGACATGATTCTTGGAGATGCTGATGGCATTGGTGTTATCACAAAAGATGGGAATAGGCTCACTAAATTGTACTTGAAGATCTTGAAAAGTTTGTTTCATCCAAAGGAATTGAGTACAACAAGTTTCCGCTGCAATGTATTCTGCTTCTACTATAGATAATGATATTGAGGTTTTCTTTTTGCTCAACCATGATATGAGACAACCACCTAGATAGAATGCGACTCCACTGGTACTCTTACGATCATCAATGCTTCCTACTCAATCTGCATCTGTAAAGGCTTGAATAATGAGATTGTTGCCCTTGGGATACCACAAGCCATATTTTGTTGTGCCCTTTAGATATCGAAGAATTCTTTTAACAACAATAATATGTGATTCTTTTGGTACTACTTGGAATCTTGCTACTTGTCCAAATTCTTGCATAACATCTGGTCGGGAGGCTGTTACATATAGAATACTACCGATCATAGATCTGTACAACCTCTGATCCACATCCTTAGATGAGTCGTCTATGCTCAATTTGCAACCTGTTACCATCAGAGTAAGGATGGGTTTGCAATCTTTCATTCTGAATTTCTTGAGCATTTCCTTGATGTACTTGGCTTAACATATAAATATTCCTTTCTCTTGTTGAGATATTTGAAGCCCTAAGAAGTATATCAATCACCAAGTAAAGACATCTCTAACTCACTTTGCATCTTTGTAACAAAGTTCTTACTTAGTCGATCATCATTTCTACCAAAGATTATATCATCCACATATACCTCAACGATTGTTAAATTATCCTTATCTATTTGAACATAAATATTGCTATCAACAGTGCCTTACTTGAACCCTTTTTGATTTATATATCTGTCAAGACAAGCATACCATGCTTTGGGAGCCTGCTTGAGACCATATAGAGCCTTCTTTAACCTGCAAACATAGTCTTCTTTTTCTGATAGTAGAAAACCTTCAGGTTGTTCAATGTAAACTTCTTCTTCTAATTCTCCGTTAAGAAATGCTGACTTAACATCCATTTGGTAGACTTTTATCTTTCTTGAAAATTCATAGGTGAGAAAAATCCAGATGGCTTCGATTCTAGCAAGTGGTGCAAATGTTTCATCGAAATCAATTCCTTCCACTTGTGCATAGCCTTTGCAAACCAATCTTGCTTTGTTTCTGGTAACTTGTCCATCTTCATTCAATTTGTTCCTGAACACCCATTTAGTCCCAATGACAGTTTTATCTTTTGGTTGTGGAACTAATTCCCAGGTGTTATTATTCTCGACTTGATCCAATTCCTCATTCATAGCTGCTACCCAATGTTCATTTTGGCTGGCTTCCTCAAAACTACTAGGCTCAAAGGTTGCTAGAAAAGAAATATGAGCTTGTTGTGATGAACAAAGCTGTCAACCTTTTCTTGTTCCAATTCCTTCATTTATGTCACTAATGATTTGATTTGATGGATGGTTCTTTTGAATCCATTCTTTTGTTCTCTTTGGAGGAGCTTCTTGTTGTTGTTCTTATATATCTTGTTGATCATTATTTACTTCTTCCTAGTTGACAGTTGTTTCTTGTTCTAGAATTTTCTTTGTACCTTTTTCAGCCTCTATCTCAAGTTTCAAAGATTCTAGATCCTCATCATTATTAATTAGAACACTATCTCCGTCAAATGTAACATTTATGCTCTCCACTATTTGTTTTCGTCTTAGATTATAGCATTTATAAGCCTCTCTTTTGCATGAGTAACCAACAAAGATACCTTCATCAACACACGATTCAAACTTATCCAACTTTTGATCTTCTATTTTGATATAACATTTGCTTCCGAAGATTCTGAAATATTTTACATTAGCCGATTTTCCTTTCCATAATTCATATGGGGTCTTATTGCAATTATTTATGAGAAAACTTCTGTTGATAATGAAGACTGTCGTGTCAATTTCCTGAACCCAGAATTTTTCATCCCATTTTGAGCCCTTCAGCATTTTTTTACCCATTTCTTGTATGGTTTCATTCTTTCTTTCAACAACTCCATTTTGTTGAGGTGTTTGTGCTGTTGAAAATTGTCTTTTTATTCCATTTTTGTCACAGTACTGCTGAAATAATTTGGAAGTGAATTCTTTGCCATTATCTAATCTTAGACACTTTATTTTTAAATCAGTTTCATTTTTGACCAACTCCTTGTAGATCTTAAAGCACTCAAATGCTTCAGACTTTTTCTTTAGGAAACTGACGACTATCGTCCTGGTATAGCTATCTATCGTTAACATGAAATATAATTCTTCATGTAATCCTTTTGTTCCCATAGGACCACATAGATTAGTATGTATCAATTCCAATGGATGCCATGCAAAGTGTTCTTTTGTTTTAAAGCTGCATTTTGTCTACTTGCCATGCTGACAGGCCTCACATAGTGTATTGGAAGGTTTTGAGATTTTCAACATTTCTCATACTTCTTCCTTTTTGCTTATCCTGACAAGATTGTCAAAGTTTATGTGACCCATTCATTTGTGCCATAACCAACTTTCATCTTCTTTAGCTAGTAGACATGCTTTAGTTTCTTCATCTAGAACATATATGTCATTTGGATCTCGACTTGTTGTAGCGACAATTTTACCATACTTGCCTTTCCTGAGTTCACATTTTTTGGAGTTTAATAGCATTGTGTGTCCTTGATAACACATTTGTCCAACACTGCGCAGATTGTGATTCATGTTTTTAACCAATAGAACATTCTTGGCTAGAGCATCTTTGCTTTTGATACTGACGGTACCTAATCCTATAACATTTTAAGATCCATCATTTCCAAATGACACGGTTCCATCCTTCTTCTCTTTTAGAGATACAAATTTATTTCTATCTCCAGTCATATGCATTGAGCAACTGTTATCAACATACGACACATCTTTGTTGTTTTGAGCCTTGAGAGCGAGAGCACAATTATCAGTGTTCTTCTTCTTCCATGTTCGTTCATTCTGTGGCTTTGAAGATTCTTCTGGAGGATTTTCAAGTATGCAGTCTCTCCCTATGTGTCCAAAGCTTCGACATTTGTAACATTCAATATTACTTCTTAAATGTTCAAATCTATTTATGTTTCATTGAGCCCTGGGAGGTTCATATTTGACAGATCTCCTGGAATTCTATTGGTTCCTAGGGTACGTGCAACATTCTACAACTTTATGACCAATTTTTCCACATGAATAACAATAGCCATGAAAAATATGTTGGTACCTAGATGGAAATCTTCGTCAGGGAATTGTCTTCCAAGGCTGTTCTCATAGGTTCATTGTGTTTTGTTGTCAAAGGTCCTAATTCTTCTTTGTAATCGAGGCCAGTTCTGTCGTTGTAAGATCGTTGATTTTTGATGAGTTCTTCCAACGCCCTTGAGCTGTTGGAATAGTTTTGGATAGTTTTTCCCTTCTTCACTTCCTTACGTACCGAGACTACTTTGGATTCTAATGATTCCCTTTCTCAGTTTCTTTCTTCCAACTTCTTTTGAGGTGACTCTTCAATACATTTGTTTTCTTCAACTTCAATTTTGAGACCTTGAACTTGTTCTTCAAGAGTATTGGAACAGATATTCTCAGCCTTGAGCTATTTTATACGTTTGATTGCCTCCTTAGAAAATTCTTCTATGGTCAACCCTTCTTCTTCGTTGTTTGATGCCTCTTGTTTATTGTGCTTGGCCATAAACAATACTCTCTCATTGGCTTCTTCTTCACTGTCATTGTCTTCATCAGATGATGAGCTATCTTATTTAGAGAGAAAGTTCCTTTTGAATCCTTTCTTCTTGACTTCGTTGTTGAATTTCTTAAAGCCTTTATTTCCTTTTGAGTTTCCATCACTTCGGTTCAGACATTTTGCTGGGAAAATTCCCAACCTCACCACAACCGAAACATGTCAATGGAAGTTTACCTTTGAATTTTCCCTTACCAATTTTTAGTTTTCTCGTAAAGTAAGCATATTCTCCATCTGAAAAACCTTCTTTATCATCTTCCTTTTCTTCACACTTGCAGGTGCAAGTGCAGGTCTTTGCCTTTAAAGGTTGTTTGTCCTTATTGGTTTTCATAGATGCAGTGAACGTAGTTTCTAGATGCGAAGTACCCTCTTCTTCATCAAGTCTCATTTCATATGATATGAGAACTCCATGTAATTCCTCTTTACTAAGTTTGTCTAGATTTTCACTATATTCTATGATCAATACCTTTGGGTTGAATCTTCCTCGTAATGTTCTAAGAATATTTTGTATAATAGTCTTCTCGTTAATAGGCTCTCCCAATCCTTCCAGAGTGTTGGTTATTTCATCAACGTGTTGGAAGTATGCAGTGATGTTGTCTTCTTTCATTATGAGTTGTTCAAATTTTGCTATGTAGATTTGAAGCTTTGCTTCTTTGACATTTGAGTCCCCTGCATATATATTCTCAAGCTTGTCCCATACATTTTTGGCGGTTTTAAAACCCAATACCTTATGATAAGTAGATTCAATAAGTCCACTGATAGTAATATTGTTTACTTTTGCATCATTTACCAAATTCTTCTTACCTTGTTCATCCGCGGTTGGTGTAAAGCCATTTTGAACAGTGTCCCATACTTCGTAACCTTGTGCCAAGAGATAGACCTCCATTCTTCCTTTCTAGAGTGAATAATTATTTTCATTGAATAGAGGCACACCATTCTTGGTATGCTCCATGATCTCCTTCCAGTTGTTAAACTGCTATTGAAGGAACCAATATCTGATACCAATTGTTTGAAAATACTGGGGGGGGGGGGGGTGAATCAGTATTCCTTAACAAGTAACACTTTTAAATCTTTTCAGAGCATTAGTTAATATTCAATTATCATTAATTTTTATGCAGTAACAACAATGAATAAAAAACATAGGAGGCACAAATGCTTTAGGTGGAAAACCCCCTCCGGGTCAAAAACCACCGAAATCTTTTCTAATAATTCTTTAATCTTCAACTCCAATTGAAAAGAAAGCTCCAACATCCTTGAATCTAGAAAATAATTCTTCTCCAACTCCCACTAGATGGACGCTCCAATGCCTGATATTTTTTAGTAGCCAACTAAACGGATGCCCCAATACCCAATGAGCTACAACTCACCCTAGTACCACCCTACCACCCTGAATTTTTCATAGGCTTGAACCTGTTGGTGACTTAATGCACTAGCCTAGTACCACCCTACCACCTGATAGAAGAATAAAAGAAGAATGGACTCCCGTACCAGAGAAAATGGTCCACTTTACAGTGATATAGAATGATGTAGAAGAAGAATACACACTAGACCATAACCCCAACTATGACACAACCACCTAATGATGATCCTAGACCTCCCACTACTGCCTCTTCAACTCTTGGAAGACAGACACTTGTACCAATTTTACAAAGGTGCTTTTACAATGACTCTGTACAATGATACTTTTACAATGTCTGTATATAGTGCTGCCCACTTGAAGACTTCATGTGGTGAACTTATTGCTGATGTTCTGCACCTTGATTGCTGCTCTTGTCATGCTACCCTTTCTCATTATTCATAACATTAGATTATGCATTGAGTCTTCTCTTGATGAATATATAATACCTGGAAAAAGTCTTCAAGGAAATACCCATGACATGACAATAAAAAAACTTACCTCATCCTTCAGAGCATATGTCAGTGCTAAACAAAAACAACAAATTATAATATAAAGAAACTAATGCAATTAAGAGGTGAAAATGTGTATAAAAAATATACTTACCTGTAGCTAACCTCTTCTACATCATTTTGTTGCACCTGCTCTTTACTTCCCTAGAAATTTTGGTCCTTTGCACCCCTCGACAACACTTGATCTAGTTTTTCTTTCCTTATAGGAGAACGATATTTAATCTGATGTATATCTTCAATTTTAGATCCCAAACATGTGATCTTAGGTCTTGTAGAATACCTCTAAGTCTTCTTTATAATGACACAGGTCTGACCCAATTTGGACCCTTCAAGGCAAAGTTATGCCCAATCTCTCACAATGACTTAATTATGGACTAGTTGAGTAGAGAAAACTTGTACAACATGACACATGTCACTGTTTCCTCCTTCGACTTTGAAATTGATACAAAGAAAACTAAAGACCATGTGCTATCTACCACTTTTTACAAAATTCCAATCCTCTTCTCAGAAAGAGAGTTATGACGATTTTCCCAAGGTCACTTCTTTGAGATGAAATTCGGTAGCCTGCAAAAACCCTAACTTTCACAGATCATATCTCTAAAAATATAGTGAACCAAGATATGAAATTTGGTCATGATATTCATCATGATTTCAAATCAAATGGGTTTTAATTTCGGAATCTAAGACTTCACAGACATGAAGTTATAGCAAAAATTCCATGATCACAACTTTTGGAGGATATATGAGATTTCTTTCTATAGAGTTGAGAGGGGATTCTATAGAGAATGTTGGAGGGATTTTAGGAGCTTAAAAAATTATTAATTAATGACTATTCAATGACCAAAACCAATTGTGAGTGCCATGACGCAACCCCACAACATTTTATCCCACTAACTAGGGTTACTAACTTCAAACATGAATATCTATCAAACTGTGAAGAATTACTTGGCATGCCATATATCAACAGAAACATCTCGACGAGTAGAATCTATCTAGAATATCCTTGACTAAAAATAGAGTAATTTTTCAAGTCAAAATTACCTTGCAAGATCAGGGTAGCCCCTCATGCTACTTGCGTTAACATCAATGATAACCTCAGATCATCTTTAGATCAACATCGTCATTCCACTTCGCAGCACGATGTTCACATTAGGATCCTCTTCACGGGGTTCAACCCTCATCATCTATAGATTCTAGGTAGGCTGATGAGGTTGTGCCCCTTTTTCACGTATCTTAGTTAATAATACAGGGCAATATTCTATCGCGTGGTCAAAATGAGTGCAATATTTGCATGACAGGCACATAGGGTTTGTGTATTCTCATGCATAGTGTCCTAGTCCCTCACAGTTGTAGAAAATCACCTGTCCTCGACCTTTACCAGGTCCTCCTCCACCTCGGCCTCGCCCGTACCCCTAAAATCATCCTCGTGCTCCCCCAATGCCTTAATCTGGATTCCAAGTTTCTACATGCACTCTATATGCGGGTGTTCTATTCATCATTAGCTCATAAATCTGACAATTATGCTCATCATGACCCACCGATTGAAAAAACTTGCAGAAGAGCTGTTGCAGCATCTGTACAAATTTCTGCAGCAGGTGACAATTGTCTGTCACATGTTTTCCAGCCACCTGATAGATAGCACACCATAACGTGGGCCTTCTACTTGGCCCTGTTTACGCTTCTAGCCTTAGAGGCATTGGCTCTCTTGTTGAAACATAATTCCCGAAGACTGGGTAGTGATCCTTGTCATGCCCCTGGCTTTTGCAATTTAGGAACCAAATTTCTTCGTGCACCTCTGGCCAAACTGCTCTATCCTTCTTTAGACTTTGAAACTCTAGGCAAAGGTTTTCCAACTATGCATGAATTTGATGAACTCCCAAATTAGCATCTTGCATCAGTGTCTCATGCAATCTCATTCCAATCTCCAAGGCTTCAACTTGGGTCCCAATCTTTTGCTGCGATAAAGAAAGTCTTAGATGAGGCAGGAGTAAAGCCACAAACCATTCACTATGCTGCCCATGTGTAAGATTCATGTTAGCTTCACGGATCGTGCATTTCCACCTTTTATCAAAATCCCAGGGTGTCTCGCCAGGCTTCATCATGATCTCCTTGAACCCCACAATTGATTGCGATTCAGACTTAGGCCTACTGAACTCCTTATTCAACACAGTTTGAATATCTACTAATGAAGCCATCGGGTTATCAATGTAATACTTAATATAACACATCAGTGTGCGTTCTTATAAAGCAGTGACCAATGTTTCTTTCTTCATCTAATCATCCATTATACCCTGAGCCTCCCTTACGACCTTCAAGATGAACCAAAATTGGTTTGGATCCTCTGTTCCCGACGCCTTGAAAATGGGAAACTTTACTGCATCCATCATATTGAATGGTGGCGTAGGTGGTGGTGGTGTGGGCAAAGGTGTATGCGGTGGAGCTGAAGATGGAGGTGGTGTGGGTGGATGGTGTATTCAAGGGAACCCTTGTCTTATCAATTGAACAATGCTCTGCATAGAAGCCTGTGCTACTTCGTCGTCATCACTCAGAGGAGGTCCAATCAGTGGGCTATATTCAGGGTCTGTTTTCCCTCTGTCCCTGGAGTTCTTTCCACTTCGCATAGCTCTAAACATCAAGGTAACTGCATAACCCGCTTTTCATACAAGAACATCTTAATATAAGTATTTAAAGACCTTAAATACTTACCTCACGGTCCCTTGAAGAAGAGACACTCTACTTCGCTGTAATTCACCAAAGTATCAACCACAAACTCTGTCACGAATCCTCCTATGATATGTTCGAGTCAATGATTGGCAGTGCCTGCGATCTTATCTTCCGAGGATTCCAATATCCGCACTAACTTTGGGGTCCACACTATCAGATCGTCAAGCTTCCACCTTCCTTGGCAGTCTGCCAATTTAGCGATCCACTCGTATAATTCAACCGAGAAGGAGCATAAGAAGATTTCGTGTATCTCTGTGTACAGATATCTGTCCAACCACTATTCTTTCGTTAATCACAAATTCCTGTTCTCTTGTGCCGTGAATTCGTGGATCTTCTTATCCACTCAAAGTTTAATTTCCTTCTTAGTCGAATTCCAGTGATGCGACATCACACATATCTTTATGCAGATCCCAATCCTGGCAACAGAATCATTAGTTGGCTTAGTGGGCCTTGACCCAGATTCAGCGTTAATTAGCCAAGCAAATCCCTACACTACTGACCCTTTTGACATCAATCCATAGAGCGTGGACTGAAGTCTCACCCGAAGAAGTATTGGCGGAATGAAGGAACCAAGTTTCCATGCCTAGAGATGGTAGTGATGTCGTTTTATACCCTAAACTTATGTTCACGTAGATCGATAAGACTGTTAGGGCTTATCGATATACTTCTCTTATCTGGTTTCTAGACCTTCACGAAGGTCTGTGATCGTCCTTTGTGGACCCTAAACAAGGGGATTTATCTACTTACACACTTCTGTAAATGTTCTTACCTATGTATTTACCCCGATCAACTTAAGTATTTGATAAATTCAACATGAATTAAGATATTATTCACGTAAACATATATTATTACTTGCATTCATATAACAAAGTAAAACATATAGATTCGCGCATAAACATAACATTAAATCATAAGCCCAATATTCTTCATAACCTAATCGCATCCGTTTATAACAGAAGTAAATAAATCAAAACACATGTAATTACATAATAATCCTCTTTATTAATGCTTTAGATATTCTTTATAGACTCTAACTATCCTGCGCACACAACTACAGGGGTCCGCGTACTCAGTTGCAGACTTCTACCCTAGGCCTCTGCGCACACAGTTGCAGAGCCTCTTTCCTATGCTAAGACTCTTCACTCTTAGCTCTTATTGACCCATTACATCAACATCCATTATCAAATCTAATCTAAATTGAACTTCCTTAGACTCTTCTAAGACTTCCCTTTTTTTACAATCCTATGGTCCACGGACCATGGTAGATCTCCTAAACCCAACATGAATTACATAAACGAAGGGCAGAAACCCTTTATTACACTTTACATCTTCATGTTCCGCGGCCACCAAATGCAGAGATTTTACACTTTTTATACAAAAACTTGGGTTTTCTGCCCCAAAACTTGCGCTTTTAACCCCAAAATTGACTCTAGGGGACCCATTCCCAACAATGTTACTAAGAAGCATCAAGGTTGTTCTACGAGATAAATCAAGGTAGAACAAGTCAACCCAATAAAAATAAAATTAAAACTCTAAAATAAATGAAAAAGCAATGCCAACGCTCTATTTAGTTTGAATCTCATTCATCCAATAAAACCGAAATGAAAAAGATGCATCTAGAAAATAAACTACTATTTGAAAAGAGTAAGTACAAGAACCTTAAATTAAGTGTATTCTACCTCATCTTAGGAATATGATAAGGCCCATGTTCCAAGCAAATACGAAAGTTTAAGTGAAATACACATAATGAAAAAGAAAACATAAATGAACATTTAACAACATAAACAAGGAAAATATGTTACCAAGAAGCATCAAGGTTGTTCTACAAGATAAATCAAGCTTAAGAACAAGTCAACCCAGTTAGCATTAAAATTAGAACACAAAAAATGGATGACAAAGAAATTCCAACGCTCTAATTAGAAACCCAATAACATTAAAATTAAAACACAAAAAATAGATGAAAAAGCAATGCCAACACTCTAATTAGCTTCAATCTCATGTGCCCTACAAAATAGAAATGAAAAAGATGTATCTAAATAAGAAACTACTACTTGAAAAGAGCAAGTACAAGAACACTCAATTAAGTGTATTATGCCTCAAAGTGAATTACACATAACGAGAAAAGAAACATAAATCAACATATAACAATAGAATCAAGGGAATTATGTTACCAAGAAGCATAAATGTTGTTCTACAAGATAAATCAAGGTAGAAAAAGTCAACCCAGTTAACCTTAAAATTAAAACACCAAAAGTGGATGAAAAAGAAATTCCAACACTCTAATTAGAAACCCAATAACATTAAAATTAAAACACAAGAAATAGATGACAAAGAAATGCCAACACCCTAAGTAGCTTCAATCTCATGCACCCAACAAAATATAAATGAAAAAGATGTATCTAAAAAAGAAAATACTACTTGAAAAGAGAAAGTACAAGACCATTCAATTAAGTGTATTATGCCTCATCTTAGGAGGCTAACAAGCCCCATGTTCCAAGAAAATAGGGAAGCAAAGCGAATTAAACATAATGGAAAAGGAAACATAAATGAACATATAACAACAGACGCAAGGAAAGTATGTTACCAAGAAGCACCAAGGTTAAATTCTATGAGATAAATCAAGGTAGAACAAGTCAACCCAATACCATTAAGATTAAAACACAAAAAATATATGACAAAGAAATGGAAACTCTCTAATTCACAACCCACTAACATTAAAATTAAAACACCAAAAATAGATGACAAAACAATGCCAACACTCTAATTAGCAACCCAATAACATTAAAATTAAAACACCAAAAATAAATGGCAAAGCAATGCCAACACTCTAATTAGCTTCAATCTCATGCACCCAACAAAATAGAAATGAAAAAGATGTATCTCAAAAAGAAACTATTACTTGAAAAGAGAAAGTACAAGAACCTTCAAATAAGTGTATTTTTCCTCATATTATTAAGATGATAAGACCCATATTCCAAGAAAATAGGGAAGAAAAGTGAAATACACATAATGAAAAAGAAAACATAAATGAAAATATAACAACATAAGCAAGGAAAATATGTTACCAAGAAGCATAAAATTTTTTCTACAAGATAAATCAAGGTAGAACAAGTCAACCCAATTAACATTAAAATTAAAACACCAAAAATGGATGACAAAGCAATGACAACACTCTAATTAACAACCCAATAACAATAAAATTAAAACACAAAACGTAGATGACAAAGAAATGCCAACACTCTAATTAGATTCAATCTCATGCATAGAAATTAAAAAGATGTATCTCAAAAAGAAACTACTACGTGAAAAGAGAAAGTACAAGAACATTCAATTAAGTGTATTATGTATCATCTTAGGAGGTTAATAAGACCCATGATCTAAGCAAATAGAGAAGTAACGCGAATTAAACATAATGAAAAATGAAACATAAATGAACATATAACAACAAAGGCAAAGAAAGTATGTTATCAAGAAGCTTCAAGTTTGAACTCTACGACATAAATCGAGGTATAACAATTCAACCCAATTACTTTAAAATTAAAACACCGAAAATAGATGACAAAGCAATGAAAACACTCTAATTAGAAACCTAATAACATTAGTCAACCCAATAACATTAAAATTAAAACACCAAAAATAAATGACAAAACAATGCCAACACTCTAATTAGCTTCAATCTCATGCACCCAACAAAATAGAAATGTAAAATATGCATTTAAAAAAGAAACTACTACTTGTAAAAAGCAAGTTCAAGAACCTTCAATTAAGTGTATTCTGCCTCATCTTAGGAAGCTAATAAGACCCATGTTCCAAGAAAATAGGGAAGCAAAGTGAATTACACATAATGAAAAATGAAACATAAATGAACATATAACAAAAAAAATAAGGAAAGTATGTTACCAAGAAGCATCAAGGTTGTTATACGAGATAAATCAAGGTAGAACAAGTCAACACAATAAATTAAAATTAAAACACCAAAAAAGAATGACAAAGCAATGTCATCACTCTAATTAGCAACCCAATAATATTAAAATTAAAATACAAAAAATAGATGACAAAGCAATTCCAACACTCTAATTAGATTCAATCTCATGCACCCAACAAAATAGAAATTTAAAAGATGTATCTAAAAAATCAACTACTATTTGAAAATAACAAGTACAAGAACCTTCAATTAAGTGTATTCTGTCTCATCTTAGGAAGCTAATAAGACACATGTTCCAAGAAAATATGAAAGCAATGTGAATTACACATAATGAAAAATGAAACATAAATGAACATATAACAAAAAAATCAAGGAAAATATGTTACCAAGAAGCATAAAACTTGTTCAATGGCCATGATATTTTTCATTGGCGTCCTCTTCATTGATAAAATTTTTCCTTTTGTCGATTAAAATGTTATGTGCTGAGAAGATGGGGATATGATACTAGCGTTAATGATAGGTGAATCATTTCTAGTTCTTTGGCACTACATCATATGACCATATTCCCAGCATATAACCTTTTTTTATCAAATAGGAGCTCCTAATAATCGTAGGGCTTCTGTTTGGAGAATTTTGGAGCATTTGGATTGGATCATAGTTCTATGAGATAAATCAAGGTAGAACAAGTCAACCCAATAACATTAAAATTAAAACACCAAAAATAGATGACAAAGAAATGCCAATGCTCTAATTACCTTCAATCTCATGCACCCAACAAAATAAAAATGAAAAAGATGTATCTCAAAAAGAAACTACTACTTGAAAAGAGAAAGTACAAGAACCTTCAATTAAGTGTATTTTTCCTCATCTTAGAAAGCTAATAAGACCCATGTTCCAAGAAAATAGGGAAGTTTGAAGTGAATTACATATAATGAAAAATGAAACATAAATTAACATAAAACAACAAAAGCAATGAAATATGTTACTAAGAAGCATCAATGTTGTTCTACGAGATAAATTAATGTAGAACAAGTCAACCCAACAAAATTAAAATTAAAACACCAAAAATATATGAAAAAGAAATGCCAACACTCTAATTAGAAACCCAATAAAATTAAAATTAAAGCACCATAAAAACATGACAAAGCAATGTCAACACTCTAATTAGCTTTAATCTCACTTTCCCAACAAAATAGAAATGAAAAAGATGTATCTAAAAATTAAACTACTACTTGAAAAGATAAAGTACATGAACCTTTAATTAAGTGTATTTTGCCTCATCTTAGAAATTTAATAAAATCCATGTTCCAAGCAAATAGGGAATCTTGAAGTGAATTACACATAATGAAAAAGGAAACATAAATGAACATATAACAATAAAAGCAAGGAAAATATGTTACCAAGAAACGTCAAGGTTGTTCTACAATATAAATCAATGTAGAACAAGTCAACCCAATAACATTAAAATTAAAACACAAAAAATAGATGACAAAGAAATGCCAACACTTTAATTAGCTTCAATCTTATTCACCCAATAATAGGTGCAACAAATTTTAATCACAATTTGGTAAAAAAATAATTTAAACAAGGTTTAAATACTTGATTTAGATATGCAATAAATTTATTAGCTTCAATTTCATTTTTAAATTTCAATTTCATTTAGTGAGATCAATTACAAGTTAGATTCTTGAGACTAATAACCAGGTACCACTTTTGGCTAGGTTCTCTTTTCCTCAGGCTCAACATGGCACTTTACAATGGTCTATGCAAGTATTTACTAGGTTTACCTTCTATGGTTACCAACCCAAATTCGGGTGGTGCCCCAACTGAGGGTTGGAATAGGGGTTTAATATTTTTCTTATCACTACTCCTTTGCGATAACCATATTGTCTTTGTGGAAATCAATGAATAATAACATTTCAGATGATTCCATCCGTCATCCAATATCAGGGTTCTGGCTGTAGTTAATGAATCAGGGAGTAAGTTCAAATTGTAAAAGTTTGTAGCTATCCAACAAAAATTCATAAAGTAGGTAGACTGAAGCATTTCCTCCCAAGAGTAGACTGTCTAGTGGTACTTGGTGTATCGAGTTATAGTTTAAATATGAAATCTGAGCCCTCGAATCTAAGATTTTCTTGACTATTATGAAATCTGTTTTTGTTGTGTAAAATCCTGTTCCAAGACAATGTATTTCATAATGTAAATTCTTGCTTCATGAATGACGTTAAGCCTATTGTTAGTACACTTACGGTTTTGTGTTTGGACAATTTTTGAGACTGACGTTTATGACTCCTCTAAATAGTAGGGAATACTCTAAAAGATAATCATAATGACAAGCGGTAGGGATTGCAATTCTACACAAGCAGTTGTCTGGGGGCCTACAATAATGCCAACACTCTAATTAGAAAAAAAAAGAATAGGCTAAACTGGTTACACATTATTTATTTGAGAGACTTAGCTGGTCTGGATGATGAGGCTATACGAGGATGATGAGAAAGATACTAGAGACGAGTACAACCAACCAATTCCTTTGGCCCCAAGCTGCAAAAAAATCTAAAAAGTTCATTAAAAGTTCTAATAAAACCTGTAAATAAAAAAATTAAATTACAAAAAACTTGAATTAACATACCTCACAGTGCTCGGCAAGGCTTCGGCTCAAACTAAGCTCACAATGCTTAGCAGGGCATCAGATCAAACAAATATATTGCACAATGCTAGACAACACAATTAAAAATCAACAGACCTCATAGTGCTCGACAACATAATGAAAAATCATCAGTGTTGAAAACTTCGCGGCAGAGTCGGGCCTGTCGCATATACAAAACATGTTTTTTGGCCGAATAAATAATTTGACCAAACAAATAATTCGACTGAATTAGTTATTTGGCCGAATTATTGATTCGACCAAACTATTTTTTAACTAATTTTTTTAACTTTGTTAAAAATTTCGTTTAAAGACCGACATTAGTCTAAACGGAAAAAAGTTCGGCCGAACATTAGTAAAATAGTTTGGTTGAAGAAAAATAAATTTGTTCGGCTGAAAAATTGCGAATGTGAAATTTTCGAAGGCATTTCACACAAAAGTGTAACCCAGCTTCACGTTTTCACCCTACTGTACTTCCATATCAAAGTAGAAACAATAGACTGAGAAAATCTAATTGTAGATAATTTAGCAACAAGGAGAACAATTCCACCAAAATCAATTCTTACTACCTAGGAATATCCTTTTATTACTAAGTGAGGTTTGTGCTTCTCCATTTTACATCCTTCATTAAACTTGTTCTTAAACACCCATTTTATACCAATGTATTTTATTCCATATACCAATTCAAATAGATCCTAAAACTCAATTTTATACAAGGGAGACATTTCTTCAACCATGGCGTTCTTCTAGAGTTTACTACAGAAATTAATGTGTAGATTCAAAAATACTCATGAAATTTACTAAATCACAAGACTTGAAGCTACTCTATTGATTTGCAGAAGTTAATTCACCATCTAGAACACAAATAATAGATATGAAAAATGAAAAATCACACATGCATAAAGATTTATCTAGGGGAAAGCAACTGCTCATAACCCCTTCCTATCTGTATTGCATTAATCAAGAATAGAGATGAAATAGATATGCTTGCTCAAGCTTGAGCACACCCTACAAGTGTATAGTTTATTCCTCTACCCGCCTGAATGAATCTAGCCAACACTTAGCCAATTTTCAATCCCTCCAAGCTCCTATTTCCTTGTGTTGTTCCTCTAGGAAATTAGCCCCTATTATTTAGGAATTTCCCGCTATTGAATTGCACAATTCCTCTAGATCCTTCCTTTGACTTCATGCACCACATGTACACATGGGAATATGATACAACTGATAGTACACTACCTTGGAATCTCCATCTCAACTGAGGAACTTGAATTCTCTACATGAAACAATTATTTTGGGCTGATTGATTAGTTAACTAGTTGATCACTGAGTGTGGCTGAATTTCCACTTCCACAACTTGACCTCCACTAGTTCTTATGACATTTAGAACTAGTGTAACTGACAATAACTCAAATTAACTGAAATAGATTGCTAAAAATTTGCAATCAATCATACCGAACTAAAAATAAAGCTTCCAAAAATAGAATTAACTGAGTTAACTGAGTGAAAAGTTCCATGTCACCTTAGTTCACCACCTCCAATATTTCTGCTAAAATAGAAATTCAATTTTTCTCTAGTTTTGCTAAGGCAAAGTCAAACTGAGATTTTCATGCTACATTTTCAACACTCCCTCTTAGCAAGAAAGGGATTATCAACCACCCATATCCTACACCTGGGGAACTCAAACTTCCCTCTTGACAAAACTTTTGTCAAAAAATGAACATCTTGTTCCTATGTCAGAATGTACTACAACAACATAATCTGCCTCTGCACACAATGCGTAAATGGTGATACCAGATATCAATATTCTTGGATTGATAATGAAAAATAAGTTTTTAGAGAGTTTGATGTAACTCTGATTATCACAGTAAATCAAAGTTGGATCCATCATCTGACCAAACAATCCAACAAGTATCTTTCTCATCTAGATCACTTCACATGCTGTTTGACTTGCAACCATGTATTATGCTTTTTCCAAGATGTGTGCCATAGATATTTTCTTCTTGATGTACTGAGAAATCGCTGCAGACCCAACTCTGAAAATTCCATCTATTGTACTCTTTTGGTGTGATGGACTCCCCGCCCAATCTGCATCTGTGAAGTCACACAACTTCACTCCCTCTGTTGGTCTATACCATATTCCAAACTGGGTAGTGCCTATTAGGTATCATAGGACATGCTTGGTTGCCCTCCAAAGCATTTTGGTTAGCCTAACCATAGCTTGGCTCATCTAGTTGACTACAAAGCACATCTCTGGTTGTGTGTTGACAAGACACATGAGTGAACCCACCAACTACCAGTAAATAGTCACATCCATTTCCTCACATGAAGTGGCATCCTCTTTCCTCTAGTTGGTCTCTAGAGGAGTCTCCATGGGTTTGCACCTATCCACGCAGAACCTCTAAAGTATCTCGTTGGCATACTTTCCTTAAGAGACAAAAAGTTCCCCAAAACCTTGCCATGCTTCCAATCTGAGGAAGTAATGCATGATACCCATGTCCTTCATCTCAAACTCTCTTGCAAGGTCCTCCTTACAAGATATGATTATATGCTCATCATTAGTAAAAATCAAGTCATCAACATATAAAACAATAATCAACAATTTACCTTCTACCAAAATATGATAGAGGTTCGCATTCGCTTCACTTTTGTTGAAGCCTAAACCAGTGAGATATCTATCAATCATGGTGTACCAAGCACATGGTTCTTTCCAGAGACCATACAATTCTCACTTGAGTCTACACACAGGAGACTCTCAATCAAAAGTCTTGAAGCCTTCTGGTTGCTTGATATACACATCCTCCTCAATAACTTTATTGAGGAATGTTGTTTTCACATCCATCTGGTGGATCTTCCACTCCATCCATCTAGATAGAGCAAGGATTGATCTAGTGGATGATTACTTTGATACAGGAGCAAAGGTATCCTCATATTCAATCCCCTCAACTTGATACTACCCGTTGGCCACAAACTTGAACTTGTACTTTTCTATGCTTCTATCTGCTGCATGCTTCACCTTGAAGATCCATCTCGAACCCACAACTTATTTATTTGCTAGTCCTGGGACCACTTCCCAAATACTGTTCTTTACAATGGATTCATATTCCTCCACCATTGCATCAACTGATACTTTTTTCTCTCCTGCTTCGTTGAAAGAGGATGACTTAGTCTGTACAAGCTCAGTCATTAGAGCCATGTAGCCAGTATACCGATCTGGTGACCTTCTCTACCTACACTAATTTGAAGGAGAACCCACATTCTCCCTCACATCTTGCACAAGTCTCTCAGCATCTCTGGTCCTTTTCCTGTCTTCTCTGGATGATTCCTCTTGAGTGGTTGTCTACATTCTCTTCTCCTCAACTTGTGGTTGATCCAAAACATCCTCAGGCTCCTCTTTTTGAGCTTAAATCTCCTCCTCTGGTAGGATATGAAGCTCCCTCTCAAGAGAGCACCACATGGATTTGTCTTAATCAAATTTTAAATCCCTTCACACAAATGTCATTTTGAGGGTTGGAAAGTACACACATAGTTGTGTGGAGTTTCTCTATAACCCATAAATACCCCCAATTCTGTGGTCGACTCAAGCTTATTCCTTGATTCTTTGGAGACATGGTAGTAAATAGAGGCTCTAAAAATCCTTAAGTGAGACACATCCAACTTCCTCGCCAAGAAATCCTCCTCTTGTGTAATCATGCCAAAAACCTGATGAATATTCCTATTCTGCAAATAGACCACTGCATTGCATGCTTAATCCCACAAGTGTAGAGGTAGGATTTAATCATGAAACATCACCCTTGGTGCTCCCAAAATGCTACATTTCTTCCCCTCAACCAACCCATTCTGCTGTGGGTTATCATGTGCTGTAGACTCTTGTCAAATGCCTTCTTTTGCACATAAATTTTTAAAACCATTCGACACATATTCACCTCCATTATTGCTCCTGAGAGCCTTCATCTTCTTTCCTCTTTATTTCTCAACTAGTGCTTTGAATTCTATGAACTTGGAGAAAGTATCATCCTTCTTCTACATGAAGGAGATCAAGCACTTCCATGAGAAGTCATAAATAAAAATGACAAAATATTTATGACTGGAAGTGGAGGTTGTTAAGAAAGTCTCAAAAACATCAGAGTGGACCCTTTCAAGGACTTCATGTGCTTTGTTGTCTTGATCATGGAAAGTGGATTTTGTGTACTTCCCCAACATACACCCTTTGCATGTATCTTGTTGATCTAGTGCTTCTTTGGGGGGGTCTGTGGTTATCTTCTATATGATATTTGTTGGGGATTTTCCCAAAACTTGGAGCAAGGTTGCTTCCAGGGATAGGAAAGCTTCCTAGAGAAAAACTTTGGGTTGATTATAGACTAGTGCATAGGACATCTTAAGTAGTGCTGGAAAGTTATTCTTGGGATCTTGTAGCACTAATATTTTTTTTTATCACGAATAATTTGAAAAGGTTGGTTCAGAACCGCTCATGAAGCACACTGTAAGAAATAGAAGTATGCAGGATTCCATAGGGAGTAATACTCAAATAGTGGTGTTCAAGTTAGATTGAACTTGCAACGAATCATTTGTTAATGTAGATTGAATAATAGGAGATAATAATGAGAATCCATCAAAACAAAGTTTAGAATTTAAGTATTTTGTATCACTGGATTAAGAGGAAACATGAGCATTGAGAGTTTTATGAGATGATGAGATGCATGGATCACCTTTTAAAGACCTTATCACCATATTGATACAAGCATTCTTGATCAAATATTCAACTAAAATGAATATGCATATAACTTACATGTAGTATGAGGAGCATGCCAAACACAATGAAGTACCGAGAGAGAAAAACATACTGCAAATCAAGGAGTTTGGAGTCACCACAATTCTTCCATTAAATTCTCTAATCGAGTGCATGTGAAGTAGGAAAGCGTTCCCTCTACGAGTAGAGGCAACCGCTCTAGCCCTAGAGTGGGTCTAGTCACAACAAGGACAAAACAACAAATGGTTCCCTTAAATAGTCATCGTTGTAGGCCTACCTCAAACCGATGGTTGATGAAGTTCCATTGCATTGCTCCAGCTTCCGTTTCTTCTCCTCAATGAGCAATCAACCTGAAACACCACAAGCAAACAATAGAGCATGTAACCGAGAACAACAATGATCTATTTACTCATAAAGTCAAGAAATAATGAGCTATCAAGTAAATTACATACAAGACATAGGAAATCATCATTGATTGTATTAATAATGAATCAAGAGCAAAGCTTACAACCAAGTCTTGACGTTGCAAGCCTTCTCGGAGGGTCCATCCAGTATGTTTCTTCAAGCATTCACTCTCAAGGATGGGTCTCCCAAATAAACAATATATCTCTCTCTCTCACTCACAAGCTTTAATACAAAGTTAAGGGCACTCCACAACCTCTCACAAACTATTAGCAATCCCACACTTGTCACAGTCACGCCAAAGCTATCTACCAAACTCAAAAGCACTAGTAGCACTGTCCAACCAAGAAAAAACTAGCAGATCATAGCAATGGTGAGTGATTTTTATAGGAGAAGGAGTCTCCATGAAATGAGGGAGAGGGAGCTTATCGTCAAGGATGGCTGCACAAAAGATGGAACCACCACCCCAAAGGAGGAAATGCAACCCAAACTGACCCAACAAAAAGCTCTAGAAACATTTAGATGATAGACTATTTGAACTAATTTGCCCAATCTGGATCGTCGCGGGTCATGAATCGAGGACTAGCAACGACGTCGCAACGATACAGTGCATGACAGAGAACCGTCACACATTTTAAGGGTTTACTAGTGATGATGCAAGAACTTAGTAAAAAAGGGTTAATCTTCAGCATTAGATAGCATTTGCTTAATCTTCTTGCATGCGTGGGAATATATGGACATGTTTATTTGATGTATGACACAACAAAGGGACTGAGATGAAGACAGTGACAAATTACTGTGTAATAGATGCCCCTTAAAGCATGAAGCCCAAGAGAGTGGGAAGGGTGAAATGCTTTACGAAACTATCTGAACTAGAATACCACCTTGAAGAATTTGTAGGCGCAAGTACAACTGATATCTCTGATAGTGAAATACATGTAGTCTAGGCATGGGCGCAGCCATCCAAAAGACATATGAAACTTGGTCTATGGTATGGACATAGCCACCTAGTTAACAAGACCATGATAATGATAAATGTATAGTTGCAGTCATCCATGAAGACTCAGGTATGGTCATAGCCATCCATCAAAGAGTCATGTATGTAATCATGAACCAATCCACGCAGCCCAAACATATGTAATATTAATTTAGGGTCTTGAAACCCAACTGATCATAGTACAAATTCTAGCATGCGAATAGATGTGCTGAGGTCAAGCATGATAGAAAGTCGCTTGATTACCGGTCAATGATGAAAACCATTAACAAGCGCAAGAGAAACCACCGATAATGCCAATGGCTCTCAAGGTATTGTCCAGTACAATCCACTAAGTGTGAAAAATGAGCTGAAGTCTAACACGCGAGGAATCACCCGATCGAAGACCAATGATGAAAGTCTATCTTCAGGCGTGAAGAAATTGCTATTGAGGCATGCAAGCTCCAAGGTACCGAAGGGGATCTCTAGACCAATCTCCTAGATAATGAGCTGGTGTCGACAGGAGACTATCCGTCGCAGGAGGGCCATAATGTTTCTCCCATCAACGATGTGAGATAAGGAACAAGTAGTAGATGGTGAAACAAAATATCAGAGGAGGAGGTAAGGGTGCAAACTATAGAAGGATTATACTGTTGAACATGCCAACGACATGACTCTGGAGGGTGGCAGCATATTGGTACCAAAGGATCAAAGGTCTGACGAAGACAACATGGATCAGATGGAATGAGGCAAAATGGCTACCCAAAACCCTGGAAGGTTAATGACGATGTGAGGATATCCCAACCAGATGAGAAGAAAAAGTGTCAATGTTCAAGAGTGACTAGCTACCATAGGTAACCAATGACGACTTCCAAATTTTCCCCCACCATTGTTGGTGAGTACCCCAGTTATTTTGAAAAACAAGCTTGAAGGGGATAACGTATGCTTGTAATATAAGTTCAACCTTTGGAAGAATCCAACCTAGTAATAGTTTAACGAGCCCTAGGAAGGAGAATCTCGAGTCTTGTCATGGTGATGAGTCCAATGTCGTCAGGGTTTAACGAGTCCGACATAGGGAAAACTCAGAGTCTTTTTCATGTTTAGAGAGTTTGAAAAAGAGACAAAAGAAAACTCTAGGGGGGTCCTTTTTCGTAAATTTGTGTCTCTCGAGCCCGAAAAAGTATAAAATAATACACGAGAGAACCGCTTGACCATTACGATAAAGGAGTACTTTTTGTAATTAGTGACCTTGATTTGAAAAAGTAAAAAAGTGATTAGAGACACGTCGTTTCATAACCAAAATCAAACTTGAAACAACAAAAGTTTGGCGATCTTTTCATGTTTATACAGTCAGAAAAGAGATGAAAGTGGACCACCATTTTTATTCTCTTTAACGAGTCAAAAAGGGAAAAATAATCAACAATATTTTCATCTTTTATGAGTTAGAAAAGAGATTAAATGTGACTTGTCCTAGAGGAACGAGTGGTATAAAGGGTAGCAACTGGTTTCGACAATGCTGGAATTGCTCAAAAAATGTAATGGTCAAGAGGTTAGCTAATAAAACCACTCATCGCTGCAGTCCCTCAGGAAAGGAAAACCAACCAAGTGAAAGCATATGATTGGCCAAAGAGATGGCGATGATGAAATGAAAACAACCAAGACTCATCTAGCAGAATTTAGCGGATAAAAACGACAATCCTGAGGTGTAAATCGGATATGGGTTCAGTTTTTACACAAGCTTGAACCATGGAGAACTCTACCTGGATTTGGTTTCATGTTTACACAAGCTTGAAATGAAAAACTATGCTTTGTTATAAGTTCACATGCCCCCAACATAATAACACAAATCAAAGTACATGCCCCGAAACTTCATTGGATTCAACGAGGTGGATGGAATGAAGGTTCACTTTCGAGATCTTGGAAAGACTCGACTTGGATTTTATGAGATCTTAAGCAAAGACTCGATTTGGAAAAGGAGTTGTTTCATTTTTTAATGAGGTTGACATAGTAAAAGAACTATCCTCATAACCCTTGTTTCATTTTTTAACGAGGCTGACATAAGATCAAGAACTTTCCTCAAGACTCCTTGTTTCATTTTTTAACGAGCTTGACACAAGACAAGGAACTGTGCTCCATGATCCTTGTTTCACTTTTTAATGAGGTTGACATAGGGATAAACTATCCTCGAGCCTCCTTGATCATGGGCCATATGAGAACATGGCTCCCAAGAGGTATCTGTGGGAAGGAAGAAACGCAGTCTGGGAGGAATACATGTCATTAGGCATGAATGACAGATCAGGTTCCAATGCCCCTAGTACATGATGTACGAGACCATCTGCATGATCATCAACAGATGTAGAGATGGAACAGGTAGCCACATAATTGACCTGTGGCAAGGAAGGCACTACTTGCAAGAAAGAATTGATAGGGGATGATGGTGGTACAGGAGGCATGATGCTTGGGACCACCAAGGTTGAAAACAACCACATGGGCAAACCGATGGTTAACCCAGGCAAAGACAATGTTGCCATATATGGAGCACCAGTATTTCCAAATGGAGGAAATGGACTAGGAGTTCCATCTGGGGGAAGACCTTGGCCGATAGACTCGGGGAAGGTTGCCATCGAGAACAAGCCTGAAAAACACTTGTACTGTAACCAAGAACTCGAACTGTTACTAGGAATATTTCGTGGGTAGTAAATTTTATGACACAGGAACAAAACTTGACATTTTCATGTTTCACTCTCAAGGATGGGTCTCCCAACAAACAATATCTCTCTCTCACTCACAAGCTTTAATACAAAGTTAAGGGCACTTCACAACCTCTTACAAACTATTAGCAATCCCACACTTGTCACACTCACACCAAAGCTATCTATCTAGCTCAAAAGCACTAGCAACACTATCCAACCAAAAGAACTAGCAACTCCCAAAAAACTAGCAGATCATAGCAATGGTGAGTGCTTTTATAGGAGGAGAAGCCTCCATGAAATGAGGGAGAGGGAGCTTATCCTTAAGGGAGGCTGCATAAGAGGTGGAACCACCATCCCAAAGGTGGAAAGGCAACCCAAACTAACCCAACAAATAGCTCTAAAAACACCCAAAAGGCCGAATCAACCCGGTGGTTGATGAAGTTACGTTGTGCTGCTCCAGCTTCCGTTTCCTTCTCCTTAATGAGCAATCAACCTGAAACACCACAAGAAAACAACAGAGCATGTAACCGAGAACAACAATGATCTATTTACTCACAAAGTCAAGAAATCATGAGCTATCAAGTAAATTACATACAAGACATAGGAAATTAGCATTGATTGTATTAATAATGAATCAAGAGTAAAGCTTCCAACCAAGTATTAATGTTGCAAGCCTTCTTGAAGGGTCTAGCTAGTATGTTATTTAAAGACATCACTCTCAAGGATGGGTTTCCCACCAAACAATATCTCTCTCTCACTCACAAGCTTTAATACAAAGTTAAGGGCACTCCACAACCTCTTACAAACTATTAGCAATCCCACACTTGTCACACTCACACCAAAGCTATCTATCTAGCTCAAAAGCACTAGCAGCATTGTCCAACCAAAAGAACTAGCAACTCCCAAAAAACTAGCAGATCATAGCAATGGTGAGTGCTTTTATAGGAGGAGGAGCCTCCATGAAATGAGGGAGAGGGAGCTTATCCTTAAGGGAGGTTGCAAAAGAGGCAAAACCACCATCCCAGAGGTGGAAAGGAAACCCAAACATACCCAACAACCAGCTCTAGAAGCACTTGGAAGGCCAAATCAACCTAGTGGTTGATGAAATTCCATTGAGTTGCTCTAGATTCGGTTTCCTTCTCCTTAATGAGAAATCAACTTGAAACACCACAAGAAAGCAACAGAGCATGTAACCGAGAACAACAATGATCTATTTACTCATAAAGTCAAGAAATATTGAGATATCAAGTAAATTACATACAAGACATAGGAAATCATCATTGATTGTATTAATAATGAATCAAGAGCAAGGCTTACAACCAAGTCTTGACGTCGCAAGCCTTCTCAGAGGGTCCAGCTAGTATGTTCCCTCAAGCATTCACTCTCAAGTATGGGTCCCCCAACAAACAATATCTCTCTCTCACTCACAAGCTTTAATACAAAGTTAAGGGCACTTCACAACCTCTTAAAAACTATTAGCAATCCCACACTTGTCACACTCACACCAAAGCTATCTATCTAGCTCAAAAGCACTAGCAGCATTGTCCAACCAAAAGAACTAGAAACTCCCAAAAAACTAGCAGATCATAGCAATGATGAGTGCTTTTATAGGAGGGGGAGCCTCCATGAAATGAGGGAGAGGGAGCTTATCCTTAAGGGAGGTTTCACAAGAGGAAAAACCACCATCCCAGAGGTAGAAACACGACCCAAACTGACCCAACAACTAGCTGTAGAAACACACAAAAGGCTGACTATTTGAACTAATTCGCCAAATCTGGATCATCACAGGTCATGAACTGGGGACTAGCAACGACGTCGCAACAATACAGTGCATGATAGAGAATCGTCGTGTATTTTAAGGGTTTACTAGCGACGATGCAGGAACTTAGTCAAATTGGGTCAATCCTCATCATTAGAGAGCATTTTCTTAATCTTCTTACATTGGTGGGAAGATATGAACATGTTTATTTGACACATGAGACAACAAAGGGACTAAGATAAGGAAAGTGACAAATTATTGTGTAACAGATGCCCCCTAAAGCAGGAAGCACAAGAGAGTGGGAGGGGTGAAATGATTTACGAAACTGTCTGAACTGGACCACCACTTCGATGATTCTGCAGGCGTAAGTACAATTGATATCTCCGATAGTGAAATACATGTAGTCTAGGCATGGGCGCAACCATGAAAAAGACATATGAAACTAGGTCTATGGTATGGATGCAGCCACCCAGTTGACAAGACCATGATAATGATAAAGGTATGGTTGCAGCCATCCATGAAGACTCATGTATGGTCATAGCCATCCATCAAAGAGTCATGTATGTAATCACAAACCAATCCACGCAGCCCAAACATGTGTAATCTTAGTTCGGGGTCTTGAAACCCTGACTAATCTTTGTACAAGTTCTAGCATGCGAACAAATGTGCTGATGTCGAGCATGATATAAAGTCGCTTGATTACCGGTCAATGATGAAAACTGTTAACAAGCATGAGAGAAACCACCAATAATGCTAATGGCTCTCAAGGTATTGTCCAATACAATCCATCAAGTGTGAAAAATGAGCTGAAGTCGAACACTCATGGAATCACCCAATCAAAGACCAATGATGAAAGTCTATTGTCAGGTGCGAAGAACTTGCCATTAAGGCATGCAAGATCCAAGGTGCCGAAGGGGATCTCTAGACCAATCTACTGGATAATGAGCTGGTGTCAAAAGGAGACGATCCGTTGTAGGAGGGCCATAATGTTTCCCCCATCAACGACGTGAGATAAGGAACAAGTGATAGATGGTGAAATAGAGTATCAGAGGTGGAGGTAAGGGTGAAAACTGCAGAAGGATTATACTCTTGAACACATCGTCGACACAACTCCAGAGGGGTGGCAGCATATTGGTACCAAAGGATCGGAGGTCTGACGGAGACAACATGGATCAGATGGAATGAGGCAAAATGGCGACCCAAAACCCCAAAAGGCCAATGACAATGTGAGGATATCCCAACCCGATGAGAAGCAAAAATGTTGATGTTCAAAAGTGACTAGTTGGTGTAGGTAACCAATGATCACTTCCAAATTTCCCCCCACCATTGCTAGCGAGTACCCCAGTTATTTTTGAAAAACAAGCTTGAAGGGGATAACATATGCTTGTAATATAAGTTCTACCTTCGGATGAATCCAACCTAGTAATAGTTTGACGAGCTCTAGGGAGGAGAAGCTCGAGTCTTGTCATGGTGACGAGTCCAATGTTGTCAGGGTTTAACGAGTCCGACATAGGGAAAACTTGAAGTATTTTTCATAATTAGAGAGTTTGAAAAAGACACGGAAAAAAAACTCCAGGGGGGTTTTTTTTCGTAAATTTGTGTCTCTCGAGCCCGAAAAAGTATAAAATAATATTCGAGAGAACTACTTGACCATTACGATCAAATAGCACTTTTTGTAATTAGTGACCTCGATTTGAAAATGTAAAAAAGTGATCAGAGACACGTCATTTCATAACCAAAATCGAACTCGAAATGACAAAATTCCGGTGATATTTTCATGTTTATATGGTCAGAAAAGAGCTAAAAGTGGACCACCATTTTTATTCTCTTTAATGAGTCAAAAAGGGAAAATACTCAACAATCTTTTCATCTTTTACAAGCCAGAAAAGAGCTTAAAGGTGACTTGTCCTAGAGGAATGAGTGGTATAACGGGTAGCAACTGGTTCCGAAAATGGTGGAACTGCTCAAAACATGTAATGGTCAAGAGGCTGGCTAATAAAAACACTCATCGCTGTGGTCCCTCAGGAAAGGAAAACATCCAAGTGAAAGCATATGATTGGCCAAAGAGATGGCGATGATGAAATGAAAACAACCAAGGCTCATCTAGGATAATTTAGCAGATAAAAACGACAATCAAGAGGTGTAAATCGAGTATGGGTTCATTTGTTACACAATCCTGAACCATGGAGAACTCTTCTTGGATTTAGTTTCATGTTTACACAAGCTTGAAATGAAAAAATATGCTTTTTTATAAGTTCACATGCCCCCAACATAATAATGCAAATCGAGGTACATGCCCCCAAAGCTTGATTGCATTCGACGAGGTGGATGGAATGAAGGTTCACTTTCAAGATCTTGGAAAGACTCGACTTGGATTTTAAGATATCTTAAGCAAAGACTTGATTTGGAAAGGGAGTTGTTTTATTTTTTAATGAGGTTGACACAGTAAAGGAACTATCCTCATAACCCTTGTTTCATTTTTTAGCGAGGTTGACATAAGATCAAGAACTTTCCTCAAGACTCCTTGTTTCATTTTTTAACGTGCTTGACACAAGACAAGGAACTATGCTCCATGATCCTTGTTACATTTTTTAACAAGGTTGACATAGGGAAAAACTATCATCATGCCTCCTTGTTTCATTTTTTAATGAGATTGACATAAGATCAAGAACTCTCCTCAGGACTCCTTGTTTCATTTTGTAATGAGATCAACCCAAGAAAGGAACTCTCCTTAGATCATGTTCATGGTTCATACACAAACATGGCTCCCAGGAGATCTTCACTGGATGGAAGAATCACACTCTGGGAGGAACACATGTCATTAGACACCAATGACAGATCAAGTTCCAATGTCCCCAGTACATGATGTACGATATCATCTGCATAATCATCAGTAGAGGTGGAGACGGAACATGTAGCCACATAGTTGATTATGACAAAGAAGGTACTGCTTGCGGATAAGAACTGATGGGGGATGACGTTGGTATAGGAGGTACTGGGTGACTAAAGAATGACAGTTGATCAATAGTCACCATTCTTCCATTGTGCGGAAAACAAACCACACAAAAAAGTGAAGAAACAGGAGCCCCCATGGCATAAATATAGTCATGGCCAAGGAGAAGACTAAAATCTAAGATCAAGATCAAGAACTTTCCTCAACACTCCTTGTTTAATTTTTTAATGAGCTTGACAAAAGACAAGGAACTGTGCTCCATGATCCTTGTTTCATTTTTTAACGAGGTTGACATAGGGACAAACTATCCTCGAACCTCCTTGGTCATGGGCCATACTAGAACATGGCTCCCAAGAGGTCTCCACGAGAGGGAAGAAACACACTTCGGGAGGAATACATTTCATGAGGCATGAATGACAGATTGGGTAGCAACTAGTTCCGACAATGGTGGAACTGCTCAAAACATGTAATGGTCAAGAGGCTGGCTAATAAAACCACTCATTGCTGTGGTCCCTCAGGAAAGGAAAAACAACCAAGTGAAATCCTATGATTGGCCAAAGAGATGGCGATGATGAAATGAAAACAACCAAGGCACGTCTAGCATAATTTAGCGGATAAAAATAGCAATCATGAGGTTTAAATTGGGTATGGGTTCATTTTTTACACAATCTTGAACCATGGAAAACTTTGCTTGGATTCAGTTTCATGTTTACACAAGCTTGAAATGAAAAAATATGGTTTGTTATAAGTTCACATGCCCCCAACATAATAATGCAAATTGAGGTACATACCTCCCAAGCTTCATTGCATTGAACAAGGTGGATGGAATGAAGGTTCACTTTCGAGATCTTGGAAAGACTCGACTTGGATTTTATGAGATTTTAAGCAAAGACTCTATTTGGAAAGGGAGTTGTTTCATTTTTTAATGAGGTTGACATGGTAAAAGAACTATACTCATAACCCTTGTTTCATTTTTTAACGAGGTTGACATGAAATCAAGAAATTTCCTTAAGACTCCTTGTTTCATTTTTTTACACAAGCTTGAACCATGGAGAACTCTACTTGGATTTGGTTTCATGTTTACACAAGCTTGAAATGAAAAACTATGCTTTATTATAAGTTCGCATGCCCCCAACATAACAACGCAAATTGAGGTACATTCCCCCCAAGCTTCATTGCATTCAACGAGGTGGATGGAATGAAGGTTCACTTTCAAGATCTTGGAAAGACTTGACTTAGATTTTACGAGATCTGAAGCAACGACTGGATTTGGAAAGGGAGTTGTTTCATTTTTTAATGAGGTTGACACAGTAAAAGAACTATCCTCATAACCCTTGTTTCATTTTTTAATGAGGTTGACATAAGATCAAGAACGTTCCTCAAGATACCTTGTTTCATTTTTTAATGAGCTTAACACAAGACAAGGAACTGTGCTCCATGATCCTTGTTTTATTTTTTAACGAGGTTCACATAGGGATAAACTATGCTCGAGCTTATTTGTTTCAGTTTTTAACAAGGTTGACATAAGATCAAGAACTCTCCTCAGGACTCCTTGTTTCATTTTTTAACGATGTCGACACAAGAAAATAACTCTCCTCAGATCCTGTTCATGGGTCATACACAAACATGGCTCCCAAGAGATCTTCACTAGATGGAAGAATCATGCTCTGGGATGAACACATGTCATTAGACACCAATGACAAATCAGGTTCCAATGTCCCCAGTACATGATGTACGAGACCATCTACATAATCATCAGCAGAGGTGGAGATGGAACAGGTAGCCACATAATTGACCTGTGGCAAAGAAGGTACTGCTTGCGGATAAGAACTGATGGGGGATGATGGTGGTACATGAGGTACTGGGTGACTAAAGAATGACAATTGATCAATAGTCACCATTCTTCCATCGTGTGGAAAACAAACCACATGGAAAAGTGAAGAAACAGGAGCCCCCATGGCATAAATATAGTCACGACCAAGGAGAAGACTGAAATCTAGAGCACCTTGGACAACCATCACATCAATATAGATGGTTTTGCCTCCCAAAGTAACAGGAAACTTCGAAAAGATCCCTAAAGGTTTACTCATTCCTCTGTAAAATGCCAATAGATTCTGTGTGATCAGCACAAGTTGTGGGGAGCCCAAAGCTTGCCAAGCAGTGAAAGGCATGAGGCTAACCGATGCACCCTCATCCAAGATAGTGCCAGGTACTACCTTATCATAGGCATGTACTATAATCTATAAAGACACATAGGATGGAAGGTGGAAAGTATTCAAGTGACTCGAGTCGAAGGAAACGACTAAACTACTTGGTGGTGGTAGGAGGGTCATTCTCGGACTCAGGAGAATCTGATGAGATGAGAAGAATATGAGCAGTGTAATCATGATGCTCTTCTGGAATAGAGTGATCAACGGGTGGTGAATCTAAGTCGACACTCTTTCCAACCAATGGCTGGTCAAGAACAGGCTGAGCACTGCCAGGTTCGGGAAGAGAAGGATGGACAAGAGAAGAATCTAAGTTAATCTCGTTGTCAACCGGGAGAGGATTTGAAGAGAGCCTTTGATAACCAACTAGAAATGGAGGTGAAGAAGCTGAAAGACTTTCCAAAACAGTAGAAGCTTTATCCATGAGTAGACAAAGGTGAAGGGGATGGTTGCCTTCACATAGCCTATAGGGGAATCAAATCTTCCCTTTCTTCTTATCACTGCTAGTTGATAGGGTAGCATCGTCATGAGCTTTAGAGGATGATGAGGGACGAGGCAGATCGTGAGACCATACTTCTAAGACCCTAGTAATTCTAGGACAAACACGAAGAAGATGGTCACCCTTGCACAATTTATAAGGAAACTTAACCTTCCACAAAGGAGTAGAAGGTGTTCCGACCTGAGATGTACTCGGAGCAATAGTTGCACGGGTGGCCTCGCGCTTATCGGACTTCTTCTTCTTCTTTGTCATCTTCATCTTCTTCTTAGTTTCCTAGTTACTAGATGTGGAACTTTCACCAGGCGAAGTGGGAGATGAAGACAAAGAAACAGGGGAAGAAGGTGCAGGCGCAACCTTGGAATCATGGTGTCTTGATTCAAATGAAGGAGACGGCGGAATAGGGGTCATGACCCTCAGGACCACCTAGGTTGAAAACAACCATACAGGCAAATTGTTGGTGAACCCAGGCAAAGAGAATGTTTCCATATATGGATCACCATCATTTCCAAATGGAGGAAATGGACCAGGAGTTCCATCTGGGGGAAGACCTTGGCTGGTAGACCTGGGGAAGGTTGCCATAGGGAACGAGCCTGAAAAACACTTGCACTGTAATCAAGAACTTGAATTGTTACCAAGAATATTCCGTGGGTAGTAAATTTTATGACACAGGAACAAAACTTGACCTTTTCATGTTTGAAGAGTCGAGAAAAGGGCGAAAAGGTGACTCTATCTCTTTCGAGGTTTAATGAGCTTGAAAGGACAAGTGCTCAGATGGACCTTTTCTTTTAAGGAGTCAAAAAGGAATGAAAATGACTACTCTGGAGAACTAGGCAAAATGTTAACCAGACAAATCGTAAAACTGCATATGCATCTTGGTGATCAAATGGAAGAGAAATGACCAAGGACTTTCTGTACGGTAGTCAATCTTCCCAAATGCTGTGGTCGATGCGTTACGGTTCACAAGGTGGTAGACACGAATTCCTAAGGATATAGGATGATAACCTAGTGGGATCTCCCAACATATACTCGACGGTACTGGGTGCAAGTTTGTACTAGCAGCTATTGAGTCACAGAAGGAGGAACCACCCAACCTTAAGTGAAAGAAATGGTGACTAGGTTTAACGATGTCGGAGCACAACTCTAGCCTAGACTACTAAATAATGTGCATTATGTTCCAATGCGTTGTTAAGTTCATTCAATTGATTTTAGAGTTGATCTTGAATTAGGTTTCAATTTCCAGGCCTTACCGTATGGATATCAAAAACCCTAGGATGCAACTAGAATGAGTAAAGCATCTTTCATTTCGATGAACACCTACTCAAAGGAGGGTAGAAAGTTCATTCCCAAGCAAACAAAAGCAAATGCAAACACTAAGAAACACAATGCATCAATACACTAATCTCACAATGCATCGATACTACTAATGAAAGATTCAAAGTTTGATTTTCAGTTTCTCAAACATGAAAATTTGAAATGCAAATGTAATTTCACTTTCGTATACTAAATGAATGCAATATTTTGATCTTGATAGTTTTGAATTTAAAGAGACAAACAAGCAAGTGTGAACTGATCGATCCAAACAATTTTGATCTATGCTTGGTACTGAAGAAATTGAATCAATATCAAAAATTGGATATCAAAAACCCTAGGATGCAACTTGAATGAGTAAAGCATCTTTCATTTCGATGAACACCTACTCAAAGGAGGGTAGAAAGTTCATTCCCAAGCAAACAAAAGTGAATGCAAACACTAAGAAACACAATGCATCAATACACTAATCTCACAATGCATTGATACTACTAATGAAAGATTCAGAGTTTGATTTTCAATTTCTCAAACATGAAAATTTGAAATGCAAATGTAATTTCAATTTCATATACTAAATGAATGCAATCTTTTGATTTTGATAGTTTTGAATTTAAAGAGGCAAACAAGCAAGTGTGAACTGATCGATCCAAACAATTTTGATCTATGCTTGGTAGTGAAGAAAACGAATCAATATAAAAAATTGGTTCAATAATCAACACTAAAAATCAACTAGCAAAAACATGCAATGGAAAAAATTTAAGAAAATCAATAAGATGGTTGCGGATGAACCTTGGATAGACAAGCAACCAAGCCAAATAATTCCAAAAACTTGAAAAGGCTAGGTCACAAAGCCAAAAATACAAGATTCACTCAATGGAACCAGAGAGATAGTACCTTAACCAGAAGCAATTAAAACAAACTAATGAGAGAAAAGAAACAACAGGGAATAAACAAGACTGATGGATTTAGGAGGTAAAGTTGTAAAAAAAACTTTACAGGAATTGTCACAAGTGTTACACTGACAACTAGAGACTAGTCGCAAGTGTTACACTAACAACTAGATACTAGTTGTTAAAGTACACCTATTTTTAGAGACAGTCTGATTTCAAGAGTCGTTGCGGGAATTAAACTAGAAATCCGAGACGAAATCCAAATAGTTGCTGGTACAAAGCTAGAACTTCAGTGATGTCATCACGACTGTTAAGCTATCTTCAGTGACGATCTTACTTAAGCAAAAGACAAAGTAAAATAACCTAAATGACACCAGATAATCTTTCCAAGTAGTAAGGGGAATTACCAGATCGACCTAGGTAGCCAAAAAACTGATGGTTTAACCCCAAAATTCAAGAGACACTAAATCAAAACTAAACAAAAGAAAACAAGAGAAAAAACATACAAAGGACTCCCCAGTGGAATCGCCAACTTGTGAAGTAGGAAGGTGTTCCCTCTACGGACAGAGGCAACACCTCTAGCCCTAGAGTGGGTCTAATCACAACAAAGACAAAACAATAGTTGATTCCCTTAAATAGTCATTTTTGGAGGCCTACCTCAAATTGGTTCTTGATGAAGTTCTATTACACTGCTCCAGCTTCCGTTTCTTCTCCTCAATGAGCAATCAACCTAAAACATCACAAGAAAACAACAGAGCATGTAACCGAGAACAACAATGATCTATTTACTCATAAATTCAAGAAATCATGAGCTATCAAATAAATCACATACAAGACATAGGAAATCATCATTGATTGTATTAATAATGAATCAAGAGCAAAGCTTACAACCAAGCCTTGACGTCGCAAGCCTTCTCGAAGGGTCCAACTAGTATGTTTCTTCAAGCATTCACTCTCAAGGATGGGTCTCCCAAATAAACAATATATCTCTCTCTCTCTCACTCACAAGCTTTAATACAAAGTTAAGGGCACTCCAAAACCTCTTACAAACTATTAGCAATCCCACACTTGTCACACTCACACCAAAGCTATCTACTAAACTCAAAAGCACTAGCAGCACTGTCCAACCAAAAAAAAATAGTAGATCATAGCAATGGTGAGTGATATTTATAGGAGAATGATTCTCCACAAAATGAGGGAGAGGGAGCTTATCCTCAAGGATGGTTTCACAAAAGATGGAACCACCACCCCAGAGGAGGAAAGGTGACCCAAACTGACCCAACAACCAGCTCTAGAAACATCTAGAAGGCTAAACGTTTGAACTAATTCGCCCAATCTAGATCATTGCGGGTCATGAACCAGGGACTAGCGACGACGTTGCAACGATATAGTGCATGACAAAGAACCGTCATGCATTTTAAGGGTTTACTAGCGACGATGCAGGAACTTTGTCAAAAAGGGTCAATCTTCAACATTAGAGAGTATTTTCTTAATCTTCTTGCATGAGTGGGAGTATATGGACATGTTTATTTGATGTATGACACAGAAAAGGGACTGAGATGAAGACAATGAAAAATTACTGTGTAACAGTGCATACATTAATGCTCACACAATGCCTTTGTGAAGCAGGAAAAGGATCCACTTAGAAGTTTCTTTCCCAAAATTCTAAACCTTTGTTAAGTGTTTCTTACCTCTATTTATCTCGATAGAGGATGTTTGAACAATGGTTACAACAAAATATCTCAGTAGATCATCAACTATCAGATCGAATCGCTGTCTCGGCTTGGGATGGATCTGTGGCCCAGAAATGACTACACAATATTTAATTTCTTCATTAAATCAGAACAAGTTACATAATGACAATACATGTCAACAATTAGATAAAAATTTCAGCAAAATATCTCCATCCCCATCCTTGGGATTTCCTTTGATAAGGTGAATTCTTGGTCATGATTTCCTCCTTTGTTACTTGGATGGTTCCTATCACTTCTATCTTTACTACTTGAATCACTTATTCTGTAGAGCTGGGAGTGGTTTGAATATGCATTTTAGGCCATGGTACAACAAAAGAGGTCATCTAGGTAGTACTTTGTCTTCCCTCTGCATGAAACTCCATGTTGAATCATTAAGTCCTCATGAGCTTCCCATACATTCGTTTACTATGTTTGTGTTGACCCTGATTTCTTGTCACAAGGGGCTTTATAGGGTCAGCCCATGCCAATTTTTGAATGCTCCATATCCTTCTTAAATGTCTTAGTTGTTGACCCACCATGTCTTTAAAGCCTTGTATTCCATTATCAGGTAGTTATTTCATCGGGATTTTATATTAAAAGACCTCACATAATGACACATTTCAATCGATTTTAGCCCCTTTTGCTTTGAGCCACTTCCCCCTTTTTCATCATATGCCTGGGGGTCATGATGAGGCACTTAGTCCTCGAGTGCTAAGGCCTTTGGACGCATGTCCGGGAGACTCATTCCTTTGCTAAACATAATCCTGCATATTGTTGAAATCCTTGACCTTTCCACTAGATAGCCCTTGCAACATTGCGAGCACTGATCACCAATTGGGCCCACCCAGCATATCGCAATCGACACATCAACGGTTTCTGAGCTGTGCCATTGAGGTGACTTATAAAAACTTGCGATCAATCATGATCTTTACAGGACACCCAAACCTGGGCAAGATACTCTCCTCTAGAAATTTCATAGCCACATTGTTAGTTGGATTCTATCCATTTGGTGAAGTAGTCTGTGGTAGTGAGGATCCACTTGTGTTGGTCACTAGAAGGAGAATGTATTTCCCCAATGAATTCTAGTCCCCATTATCTGAAGGGTTCTTCTATAATAACAGGGATCAAAGGGAGTGGAACCAATTTTTCTTCTCAGCAAATAATTGAATTTGCTGACAAGCCTTAACATAAGAATGGACATCTCCAAATAGTGTGGGCCAATAGAACCCTGCTTTGAGTCTCTTATATGCAGTGGTCTTCTAGCTGTAGTGCCCCTCACAAACACCATTATGGAACTCATCCATCAATCTTTTCATTTCCATTTCAACCAAACACAACAACAACACTCTCATCGGGTCTTTCCAGTCCAATTTCCCATTAGACATAACAAACTTCTAGGGTTGATCCCTCAATGATCTATACTTGTATCTCCCCACCTTTGTTGGGAATCTAAGAAATAGTAAATAGTGGATGATATTTTGATACCAGGATGACATTTCATATTTGGTATGAATATTTTGAACTGTTGTCTAGATCATGGGCTGTGTCCCCTCTTCACCCTCTTCTGCTAATATATTTATCCTTAATGTCTGACAATTTGACTATGATAGGATTTTAGCCAGTCCTTGTCCTTTGATGATATTTGTGGGTCTTACCTCCATGCCATACTCTTGGATTCTTGAAATCCACTTACCCATTTTACCCTCTCTGTCTCCTTGCACTAGAATTTCCTTCATCACTGCTGTTGGGACATAAGCCATGATGCTCGAATGTAACACATAGAATATGAAAGCCTTCAGAGCTTTGAATATAGCATATGCTTGTTTTTCCAATATATTATATATTAGTTCAACATCTCGCAACACCTGGCTGAAAAAAGCTATGGGTTTCTCATGGTATTCCTTATTTTTCTGAAGTAATACAACAACGATAGTATGGGGGGAGGCAAAAGAAAATATATGTAATGGCCTTGAATAGTCCAAGATGACTAGCACCAGAGCCTCTCCAAAAAATATTTTTATTCTAGAGAAGGATTCTTGGGAATCAAGGCCCCACTTTACTTCATTTTCCTTTTTCAACATTTCAGTAATTCCTTTCACCATTTCTGCATAGTTAAGCACAAACGTTCTCAAGAAATTAATCCTCCCTAAGAATAGTTGGACCTCTTTCTTATTCCTTGGGAGGGAAATATGACTAATAGCCTCTACCCACTTTGGATTGATCCTAATCCCTTTCTACGTTACAATGTGCCCCAACATTTTGCCTTTGCTTAAAGCGAACTGAGATTTCTTGGGATTCATGGACAACCTGTACTTTCTGCACTTTTCAAAGGTAAGCTTCAGGTGTTGAATATGTTCTTCATCTGTTTTGGAGAAAAAAGTGATTTCATCTAGGTATACCACCACAAACTTATATTCTTCTCCCAAAAACGCTATGTCCATCACCGTTTGAAATGTTTGTCTTGCATTTACTAAACTTAATGGCATCCTTGCATACATGAATGTCCCCCAAGGAGTTGTGAATGAAATTTTATTTTGATATTCAGGTTGCAATTCCACTTGGTTATATCCAGAAAATCCATCCATTATTGATATCCTGGAAGAGTCAACTACCTTCTGTAAAATGTTTTCCATTTTAGGCAATGGGTAGTTTTCCTTCAAAGAAGATTTGTTCAGGTTCCTAAAGTCCATACACAGTTTGATTTCTCAACTCTTCTTCCTAATAGGAATGATATTTTCCACCCATTCTGAGTATTCAGGGGTTCAATGATCTTCGGTTGAAGTAGTTTATTCACTTCCTTCTCGATGGATGTGAGGGGAAGTGGATTGATCTGTTTGAGTTTTTACTTATAGGGTTTCACATCATTCTTTAGGGGAACCTTATGTTGCATAATATTGACATAAAAATTTTTCAAGTGATCATAAGACCAAGAAAAAACACCTTTGTAAGCTTTTAGGATATTTAAGTACCTTTGTTTGTAATGTTGGGGGATCTTGGTTTATAACTTGACCAACCGAGGTTCATCCTTCAAGCGTATGTTGCAGTCCTCCACGTGTTCGCCAACTTCCTATTCAAAAAGCTTTGCAGCTATATCATTTGGTTTGAATATCCTTTCCAAAGGGACTAGACCCTGTGAAATGGTGTTTCCCTTCAACTGCAGAACCTTCTGTCCAATGATTCTTTCCTCCCATGTAGTCGGCTTCTCTTATGTTATTTATTCCTCTTCTTAATCAATAACAGAGTTTGAGAATTCCCCAATGACCCCCATGAAATGATTGATCTACTCATCATCCTCAAATACTTGCTAGTGTTTCTCATTGTCTAGCACTAAGGGTATAATTTGACTTAAATTTCATATATAAGCAGAGGATTCTGTGGTGGCTTGAAGTTGCTGGCAGTAATGGCTAAAGAATCAACCATTCGATTTCCTTATCTTGGCAAGAATTGTATATTGAATGTTGAGAATAAATTGTCGATCAAGTCCCAAATCTCATTTCTGTAGGCCCTCAGACAATTGTGTTTGGTTTGGCATTGATCTTTGATATGCTTGAATACACTTTCAGAATCTTCAAATACTTCTAGGCAGTTAATATTTAGATTCTTTTCCATTTGTAGGTCTAGTAGCAGTGCCTCATATTCTACCACATTGTTGGTGGCCTCCAACTCCAATTTGAAAGATAGAGGAATTAAGTTACCTTCTAGAGATATCAACACTAATCCTGTGCCATTTCCTTCTTTTGAATTTTCCCCATCAAAATACAACTTCCACACCTTGCTACATTATTTGAAAATCTTGTCCAATTGGACTACAGGTTGTATCTATGTTTCTTCTAGGATGAATTCATATTCTTCTAGCATGAAGCAGGATATGTCTCTTTCTATTGTATACATAGGAGAATTATCTGAAAAATAAGCTCTGGTGACTATTTTTATGAATCTAGACTCCCTATACAACCTCCTTTCCTCCCTACCAAAGATAGGAATGGTATCATAAGTCAGATCTAGCTTGATGGACCCTCTAACATTAGATCCCTAAGACCTAGACAAAATCATACCAAACCTTGCTGGGATATCAATAACTACAATATCCATTACCACACTTTTTGCTAGAATCTGGGCCAAATTAACCACCATGTCCTTGATCATCCCCATGCACCTAACCATCTTAGAGTCAAAGGAATATAGATACTTATAGGGCCTAGTTATCTCTAGACCTAGCTTCTCCATTACAAATAATGGTATCAAATTATGAGAAGCTCTGGAGTCCAACATGAAATTGTGCAACATGAAGTCATGTATTACCAGAGTTACATAGAAAGGTGGGGTGGAAGGGTCTTTCTCTTCAACTTGAGGTCCAAAGACTATCATAGGCATTTTTTCCTGTAGGTTTAGGCTATCAAGGGGTTGAATTGAACTAAAAGGAAACATAAACTGAGAGACTTGGGCCTTGTAACTAGGATGCTGCAAGAGCTTAGACAATGGGACTGGGATCTTGACTTTTTCAAGCTCTTTGCTAGTTTTTACAAACTATTTTTCTTTTTCATGGAAAAGTTTAGTGGGGGGTGGTGCCTTACCTCTCTTAATGACTTCAGGCTGGTGGATGTTTTGTTTGGAGGACTCTTTCTTCCTTGAGATAATTGGGTCTACATGTCCCTTCCCTTTATCCATAGACTTAGGGGGCTCCTGGGAGGAAGTACCTTCATTCTAATCCTGTGCTCTCATTCTCTTTCTGGATGATCAGAGATTGTACTTCTTGTACAGCTGAGCCTGCATGAAGTCAATGAATTGCTTACAGTAGCCATCAATCTCATCATCGTCTAGTGTGGCCTACAACTCCTCCTCATCTTCATATCTCTTGAGTTATTTCCCCTCCTCTGAGAAAGAGGAGTACAAGTTCCGCTGAAAATTACTTGGTTCTGGTGATAGTTCCTTCGAATCATCTTCTATATAAAATGGAGGATGAATTTGGTTCTGTTGCTCTTTCCTCTCCCTAAGCATCAGCTGTAGGGGAGGTCTTCTGTATTGGGGATTGTAGCACCAATTGGCAGCAGGGAAGTTCTGCCTCTGAAGGATTTTGTTCTCTAGATCCATCTTTGTTAGTTTATTAGATAAGATTTTTATAAATTTATCCATTTATTCTATCTTCTGATCTTGAAATTCTCTTCCACTTGTGGAAGCTACCTCCTATTTTCCCTTTTTCTTCTCTTTGAATTCGATTCGCTTGTCGACTTCCCTATGGAGGTATAGTTTGCCTCTACTTCAAGGGCATTGGTTTGGATCTGATCTAAGGTTAGATACCTTATTTCTCTAAGAGTAAAACTGAAATTCTGAATCAAAGGCCCCAACAAAGACCACTCGTGCAACAACCGATGGAGGTCGGATTTCAGTAGGTAGATTATTGTACAGCTTATTAAGTCTTTTAATGAAATCCAAGACATCCTCACTAGATTTCTTCTTGACAATGTTGAACTCAGAGAGGATATACCCATGGTCTCCCTTCTCACCCCATCTCTGCAAAAATGAATTCTCTATTTCTTCCCAAGTGTTGATAGAAGCATTTGATAGGGATTTGATCCAGGTGGATATTGGTGGCCACCCACCAATTCCACTTGGACCCCCACCATTTCATCTTTTAGTTTTTCAGTTTCCTTAATTATAGCATAATTTACTATTTTTAACAGTTTTTCGTGTCCTAAACTTCCGGAGCCGTTTTGAGGCCCTAAACGACGTTTTTTTGGAAATCTACCACCTACAATGTTTTGTTTGAAATCGTCTTTTTTGTCGTAGTCCTTGGAGAGATCTTTCCAACGGGTTATCATGCGCATCAAATGAAGATAATATGACCAATTCATGACCCTAGAAAGTTGGTTGTCCAATTCACCCGAACGGGGCCCATACACTCTTGGTCTTACATCTCCTCCGGTTAGGGTTTTGGTTGTTTAGGTTTTGCTCTTATTGTTCAATAATAAAAAGGCCCTTGAGCCTCATTGTAAGGCAGTTTAGAGGCATGTAGCCACCACATCTCTTCTTAGAGATAAGCTATCATCGCCCTAGCTGGTTTTTATCCATTTCTGTTTGTAAGCATATTTCAGTATTTTACATTAATGAAGTGAAGTATTATTTCCATTGCATCTCTATATTTATGGTTATATCTGTAATTTGTTGTGTTCCTATTTAAATCTAGATCAATGGTATCAGAGCGGTCTACTTTTTTTTCTCTGCTTTTCTTTGCATGTCCCTAATGAGGTCGAGATATAAGGAGCTAGGGCTTGGACTGGTCAAACCTTTGCAAGACCAGCCTAACAAATCCTGACGACCTCCCTTGGCGGATAAAAAGAAAGATGAGGGGGCAGGAGATCCTATCAAAATCTTGCTTGAAGAAGCCCTCGATTGACAAAGGAACGCGATGATGGACAACTTTGCCCAGATCCTTCAGTGGCTACCTAGGGGTAATGCATTAGCTTCCAACAACTACTCTGGAAATGCCACACTATTTAAGGTACAAGTTAATTTTGAAATCCTCATATTCAAGGGTTAGATAGACGTAGATGCCATCAATAAATGGTTAAATCTGCTAGAGTGTTATTTTTCTATTCATGATTTTTCCAGTCGGGAAAATATTATTTTCGCTCTTCCCAAAGCATCCCCCCATGTCAAGGACTCGTGGGAAACCTACTACGAGCAGAAGGATGAAAGTATAGGCTCACTATTTTCAACTGCACCCACTTGGAATTCATTACGGGATGCCATCAAGGATCAATACTACCCTGTCAGAAGCTATAAGGATCAATACATAAAGTGGACCACGCTGTGTCAGGGAAGGGACCAAGACATGCCAAAGTTTACCAATATTTTCCATACCCTTTGCACAAAGTTAGGTATTAAGGATTTGGAGCAGCATTTGATACTCAAATACGTTGCTGCCTGCATAAGTACATCGAGGAAGAAATATAATTCCTGAACATCTCCTCGCTTGCCACGACATACTGATATGCCGTCAAGGTCGAGCAAAAGTATAAATAGAAGAAGCGAGACTTTTCATCTGCAAATCTGAAGTAAGGGAAAGGTGCCCCCAAACCATAGAACAAAGGACAAAGCCAAGGCAAGGGGGACCAAGACAAACCGCCGAATCTACAAGTAAAGAACAGCATCGCGAAGCCAAAAAAGGACATGGGAAAGTGGTGTGAGTTCCATAAGAGCTCCACTCACAACACAAGTGAGTTTCAAGTGAAGCAATCATTTTTGGCTGAGCTAAAGGTTTCAGAATTAGATGCATGTTCCAACTCTGAGTCAAAACCCAACAAGGGGAATGAAAAAGGGCATTGTGGAGCCTAATGCCACTGTTGCCACCATGAAGATCCAGAAGGAGGAACCCGAAGACCCAGAGGAGGAGGAGCATCTCTTCACTCCTAGATGTGGGTAGAGGGCTCCCTGCTACAGTTCATTGTCAACAGTGGGAGCCAAAAGAACCTCATTTTGGTAGAGGTCGTGGAGCGGCTGGGCTTACCAACCACAACACATCCACAATTTTCCACCATTGGGTGGCTTCACCAAGGACAGGATCTTTGCATGAGCCAACAATGTCGCCTTCCATACAACATCAAGCCCTTCACGGATGAGGTATTGTGTGTCATTGATCCCCTTGAAGTTTGTGATGTATTATTAGGACAACCATACTTGTGGAAGTGACATGCTGTGTGTGAATCAAGGCCCCATACTATTATTGTTATTTTGGGAAATAAGTTGTATAGGATATAGGAGGTAGCACCACCTACCACCATCTCTTTGGTTACTACAAAACAATGCAGTAAGCTCATTTCCAAAACTAGGAAATTTGTTTTCCTGATGATATGCCCTCAAGGAAAGAAGAAGACAATGGCCATGACCTCTAGACAACGACACTCTACATGACAACTATAGATGGACAAGGTCATGGAAAAGTACAAGGACATCTTCACCTCCCCCGTAGGGGTTCCTCTACACTATCAGGTCAAGCACTCCATCGATTTGAACCCAAGTGTGCTGTTGCCCAATGGATCAATCTATCAGTGCTCTGTTTTAGAGAATGGTGAAATCAAGAGGTAGATTTAGGAGTTGCTGTAGAAAGGTCACATCCGTTCGAGTTCATCGCCCTATGGGAGCCTAATCATGTTGGTACAAAAGAAGGATGGGACTTGGAGACTTTGTATTGACTATCGGGCACTGAACAAGATCACTGTCCATAATAGGTACCCAATCCCATGGATTGATGACCTCTTGGACCAACTGAAGGGGGGAAATATTTCAACAAGATTTATTTGAACTCAGATATCACCAGGTACCAATCGAACCCTCCAATGTGTGGAAAATTGCCTTCAAAGCCAAGGAGGGCCTTTTCAAATTGTTGGTTATGCCTTTCAGATTAACAAATGCTCTTGCAACCTTCATGAGGCTAATGGATGACACCTTACAGCCATTCACCAACTCATTTGTAGTGGTATACTTGGATGACATCTTGATTTTTAGCTAGAGTTGGGAAGAGCACCTCCACCACATTCGACATGTTCTCTAAACACTGCGGCAACCACAAGTTATGTGCCAATTTGGAGAAATTCACTTTTGGCATGTCCCAGGTTTAGTATCTGGGATACATTATTGATGAACAGGGGGTGCATGTGGATCCAGCCAAGATCCAAGTCATTGGGGATTGGCCATCTCCAACCACTCTGATAGAGCTCTGCAGCTTTCTAGGTCTTGCCAACTTCTACCGTAAGTTCGTGCTGGGATTTTCTCATATCACTTGGCCCTTGAGTCAAGTCACCAAGGGAGGAGAGAAATCAAAATTCTTTTGGTCTGAATCTCAACAGAAGGCATTCACAAAGTTGAAAGATCGCTTCTGCTTGGCACTAGTGCTCGCATTACTAGACTTGCAACAACCATTTGAGGTTGAGACAAATGCCTCTGACTATGCTACTGGGGCAATGCTTACTCAACACAGGCATCCAGTGGCTTATCACAGTGAGACACTTTCAGACACAGTCCGAAAGTATCCCACTTATGACAAAGAGATGTATTCCATTGTGCAGGCCCGTTGACAATGGAAGCATTATATTTTGGGGAAGGAAATGGTCCATTACATAGAACACTAACCCTTGCAGTTCATACAGACCCAAGGGAAATTTCAGAATGATCGCCATCAGAAGTGGTCCACATACGTGCAACAGTTCCATTTGCATATCAAGTATAAGAAGGGAACCACCAATAATGTTGCAGATTGCCTCAGTCGACCACCGATCATGGCATTAACTACCGTGCTCAACTCTTGTAGGTACGAGACTTCTGATTGGCCACTTCTCTACAAAAGTGACCTAGAATTTGGCCACACATACCAGGCACTCTTGGAGGGTCAGCATGTTCTAGATTTTCACCTCTAAGATGCCCTGTTATGCCACCTGGGTCACCTTTGTGTTCCTTCAAGCGAGCATGCCAAGATGATTTGGGAAGAACACTACAGTCGAGCTGTTTGGCATTTCGTGGTTGAAACAATGGTGGCAGTACTGAAAAAGTATTTCTATTGGTCGAATCTTCGACAGGATGTCGGTAAGTACATCAGATCATGCACTGCCTGTGCCATTTCCAAACCAACCATCAAGAAGCAAGGTCTCTACACCTTGCTACCTACCCCTAGCCGACCTTGGGAATCTATCTCCATGGATTACATGTCAGGCCTTCCATCCATGAAGCATGGAAATGATTGTGTTTTTTTGGTCGTCGACAGGTTCTCGAAGATGGCCATTATGGCGGCCTACAAGAAGAATATCACAACAGAAGACACCGCTAAACTATTCTTTGAACGAGTGTGGGTACACTTTGGGATCCCAAAATCTATCATCTCAAATCGGGACAGTAGGTTCCTTAGTACATTTTGGTTCAGCCTTTGGTCGATGCTGGACACCAAACTCACTAAGTCCACAACCTTCCATCCTCAAACTGATGGCCAGACAGAGGTTTTCAACAGGATGATCGTACACATTTTATGCATGTACAACTCAAAGCATCCACGCACATGGGATGAGAGCCTCCCCTATGTTCAGCACAGCTACAACCTGGCTCTCCATAGCTGGACTGGCCACAACCCTTTTTAGGCGGGCTTGGGATTCCAGCCACTATGTCCCATTGATGTGGCCATGCCATTTGTAGCTACTCACGTAGATTCGACTCATGTCCAGTCTGAAACAGATAAGGCAAACAATTTCATTGAGCACATCCAATATATTCACCAACAGGTCCATGACATTATGGAGAAATCAAATGCCAAGTACAAGCAACGACATGATCAACATTGGGTGGCACACAAGTTTCAGGTGGGCGATAAATTCTGGTTGCATTTGCAAAAGGAACGCCTTACCAGAGCCTATCAAAAACTTAGACCACTTAAATATGTGATCCAAGTGGATATTGGTGGCCACCTGCCAAGTCCACCTGGACCCCCACCATTGTCTTTCTCATCATTTTCAGTTTCCTTAATTATAGCACAACTTACTATTTTTAGTAGTTTTTCGGGTCCTGAACTTCCGGAGCCG